>JARFJB010002069.1:0-112500 GCA_036346205.1 Vesta saturnalis
AATATCTGGAGTGGAACACCACACGACCTTCCAACCTACAAAATGGAAATGGAAAGCAATTAAATAATTTTAATAACATTTTTTTAGAATACTTATACCTGTATACATCTTTTATAATAAGCTCAACACGTAAATGAATCTATAGGTCAACTATTACTGAAATTTCAATTTTATAGATATATTTTAATATACGCAGAAAATAGACTTTAAGTTCAAAAGAAAATTAATTAAAATACATACCTTTTATTGTAAATTTTTAGTACAATTCACCACTTTTATCCATACGTATATCACAAAATTTGCAAATTTTAATTGCAGATTGTAACAACGCGTTGAATAAACACAAACAAAAATGACGGAAAAAACAATTTATTATATGAATAAAACATTTGTAATCTAACTAGGTGTTTCCACGTCGCGTTGGCACGTCCATTACATTGCATATTGACCAATCCGCACACACACACACACACGCACACGCACACGTACACGTAGGCGCACACGCACACGCATACGCACCCTCGCACGCACACGCACACACAAACACACGCACACGCCCACACATGCCCACACACGCTCACACACGCCCACACACGCTCACACACGCTCACACGCTCACACGCACACACGCACACACGTACACACGCACGCACGCACACACGCGCACACGCACGCGTACACGCACGTAACAACGCGTTGAATACACACAAGCAAAAATGACTGAAACAACAATTTATTATATGAATAAAACATTTGTAATCTAACTAGGTGTTTCCACGTCGCGTTGGCGCAGCCATTACATTGCACATTGACCAATCCGCACACACACACACGCACACGCACACGCACTCGCACACGTACGCGCACACGCACACGTCCACGCACACGCACACGCACACGCACACGCGCACGCACACTCACACGCACACGCACACACACACACACGCACACACACACGCACACACACACGCAGGCGCACACACATATGCACGCACACACGCACACACGCACACACGCACACACGCACACGCACACGCAGGCGTACACGCACACGCACACACACGCGCACACGCAGACACAAACACACGCACACGCCCACACATGCCCACACAAGCCCACACACGCTCACACACGCCCACACACGCTCATACACGCTCACTCACGCTCACGCGCTCACACGCTCACACGCAAACACGCACACACGCACACACGGACGCACGTACACACGCACACCACACACACGACACACACACACCACACACACACACTGCGGTCACACAGATCACAGAGCCGAATAGGGTGAGAGGAACAGGAGGGGGAGTAGAGACAGGAGCAGAGGAAGAGGGAAAGAGGGTGCAGGTGGAGAGCAGGGAGGGGAGCGAAAGCGAGAGAGGAGAGGAAGAGAGAGGGAGCGGAAGAGGAGAGGGAGAGGGAGAGGGAAGAGGAGAGGACGAGGAAGGAGAGAGGGAGAGGGAAGAGGAACGACGGACGAAGGAAGAGCGGGAAGGAGAGGGGAGAGGAGACAGGGAAGAGGGAGAGAGGGAGAGAGGGGAGAGGAGAAGAGGAGAGAGGGAGAGGGAGGAGAGGGAGAGGAGAGGAAGAGGGAGAGAGGAGAGAGCGGAGAGAGGAAGAGAGAGGGAGAGAGGAAGACAGAGGGACGAGAGGAGAGAGGGAGAGAGAGAGAAGAGGAGAGAGGAGAGAGGAGAGGGAGAGAGGAGAGAGAGCGGAGAGGGAGAGGGGAGAGGGGAGAGGAGGGAGGAGGAGAGGGAGAGAGGAGAGGAGAGAGGAGAGAGGGAGAGAGGGAGAGAGGAGAGGGGAGGGAAGGGAGAGAGGAGAGAGAGGAGAGGGGAGAGGGAGAGAGGGGAGAGGAGAGAGGAGAGAGAGGAGAGAGGGAGAGAGGAGAGGAGAGGGAGAGGGGAGAGGAGAGAGGGAGAGGGAGAGGGAGAGAGGGAGAGAGGGAGAGAGGAGAGAGGGAGAGGGAGAGGAGAGAGGAGAGGGAGAGAGGAGAGGGAGAGGGAGAGAGGGAGAGGGGAGAGGAGGGAGAGGGAGAGGGAGAGGGAGAGGGAGAGGGAGAGGGGAGAGGGAGAGGGAGAGGGAGAGGGAGAGGGAGAGGGAGAGGAGAGGGAGAGGGAGAGGAGGGAGAGGGAGGAGGGAGAGGGAGAGGGAGAGGGAGGAGAGGGAGAGGAGAGGGAGAGGAGAGGAGAGGGAGGGAGAGGAGGAGGAGAGGGAGAGGGAGAGGGAGGAGAGGGAGAGGGAGAGGGAGAGGGAGAGGAGAGGGAGAGGGAGAGGGAGAGGGAGAGGGAGAGGGAGAGGGAGAGGAGAGGGAGAGGAGAGAGGGAGAGGGAGAGGAGAGGAGAGGGAGAGGAGAGGGAGGAGGGAGAGGGAGAGGGAGAGGGAGAGGGAGAGGGAGAGGAGAGGGAGAGGGAGAGGAGAGGAGGGAGAGGGAGAGGAGAGGGAGAGGGAGAGGGAGAGGAGAGGGAGAGGGAGAGGGAGAGGGAGAGGGAGAGGGAGAGGGAGAGGGAGAGGAGAGGGAGAGGGAGGGAGGGGAGAGGGAGAGGGAGAGGGGAGAGGAGAGGGAGAGGGAGAGGGAGGAGAGGAGAGGGAGAGGAGAGGGAGAGGGAGAGGAGAGGAGAGGGAGAGAGGGAGAGGGAGAGGGAGAGGAGAGGGAGAGGGAGAGGGAGAGGAGAGGAGAGGAGAGGAGAGGGAGAGGAGAGGGAGAGGAGAGAGGGAGAGGAGAGGAGAGGGAGAGGGAGAGGAGAGGGAGAGGGGGGAGAGCTGAAGAGACGTGACGTTTACATCCATGATGTTTTCGCTTGTGTTTAATTGGTTTTTGCTTTGAAATTTCTTTTTCCAAAGGCAAAAACCAATTGAGTGCGATTTTTTTTATTTTGTTTATTTACAATCTACTTATCATAATACATAGAGTATTTACTAAATTTTATGTTGGATGTCTGACTTGTATTGAGTACCATTCAGCGACGCGTCTTCAATTTTTAATCCTTAATTAGGTCTTCTGGCCACGTTCGTTTAAGCCTACGTTCGACGAGTGTAGGGCGCTACATGGAGTTGATGTTGGGACTGGTGTGTGTTGTATATCGTTTTCTTGCTTTAGTAGCATAGGCGGTAGTTACTTCGCTGAGGAGTGGTATTACAAGATCGGGGTGGAGGATTAGTTTATGCACATACCATGGTGCTCCAGTGATCATATTTAGTGTCTTAGACTGGAATCTTTGGATTATTTTAGTATTCTATGGTTTGCTGCATCCCCATAATTCGATACCATAAGTCCATATGGGCTTGAGAATTATCTTGTGTATGCTACGTTTGTTTTCCAAGGACAATTTTGATCGTTTACCTATCAGCCAGTTCATGTTTCAGGTTTAATTGGGTTTTTTGGCATTAATATGTTCCTTCCAGTTTAGTTTTTGGTCTAGGTGTAGTCCCAAGTATTTGACTACAGATTTTATTGGAATGTGTGGGTTATTAATCATCACTTGGGGACAGATTTTTCTTTGTTTTAATTTTCCACTTTCTTAGCCAGGTATGAAGTGTGTGAAATGAGTAGGGTCTACATTAGAAGTCATGATTGCTGTATCGTCAGCGAATGTTGCCATAGTGATATCACTGTTTACAGGTATGTCCGCGGTAAAGACTAGGTAGAGGAACGGTCCGAGTACGATTCCTTGGGGAACACCAGAGCATACCGCATAAAGGTTAGTTAGAGAGCCATTGACTTTAACTTGAAAGTAACATTCATGAATGTAGGATTTGGGGATGGGGTACATTTGGCTAGACAACGATCGTTTCAATTTGTATAAAAGACCTTCATGCCAAACTTTGTCGAAGGCCTGCTGGACGTCGAGGAAGACTGAGGTACAATATTTCTTATCTTCTAAGTTGTCTTTAATTGTATTGACTATTCTATGACATTGTTGGATAGTGGAGTACTTTTGTCGAAATCCATATTGATGCTCGGGGATTAGTTCATCAATGAGTGTACTTTCATGTATTCTATGAAGAAGTATTTTTTCGAAGATTTTTGATGCTGTTGGCAGCAGACTTATTGGTCGGTACGAAGTTGGTTTTGTAGGTGGTTTTCCCGGATTTGCTATCATTATAATTCGTGCATACTTCCATTGGATTGGAAAGTAGCATAGACGCAGTATACTGTTGAATATTGTGGTTAAGAGTACTGTTGATTTTTTAGGTAGATGTTTCAGAACTTCTCCGATTATTATGTCGTAACCTGGTGCCTTGAATGGTTTGATTTGGCTAATCTCTTTTTGAACTTCTGCAGCTGTGAATGGGTTGATTGGTAAGCATAACTGACAGGCTGCACTAAGACAGTTCTCTATTTCCTCGTCTTCTATATCATTACTTGGGAGTGGAGTAAACACAGATGCTAAATATTTGGCTAGTACTTCAGCCTTTTCTTCGTCGGACTGGGCTCAGTTTCTATCCAGTTTCCTTAGAGGGGGGATAGGGATTGTTGGGCGGTGAAGCTTTTTAGCAGCTTTCCAGAGCGAGAGGTCCGAAGGCGTGAGATTGCTTAAGTAGTGGTTGAAACTGTCGTTCTGGTTCTGCTGTAGGGCCTTCCTAAGTTTATGGGTTAGTCTATTGAGGCTAGTCTTATCGAGAGGATTTCTGGATCGGTGCCACTTGCTTCACGCTCTTCTCTTCTCGATGACTATTTATTTTATGTACAAGGGTATATGAGTATTGTGTGTGCTTTTGGTGGTCGAGGGCGTGGATTTCCAGGTTGCATCTTGAAGGGCTGTCGTGATATGTTGGATCACTTCTTCTATCTCAGTCGGTTCCTTAATCCGATAGTTTAGGTGGATGTTGGTATTTACCAAGTTTTGAAACTGGTCCCAGTCAGTTCATCTTGTGCACAGAGTTAAGAGTGGTACTTTTAATATTACATGCTTGCTTTGCGTTATTATTATAATAGCACTATGATCAGTCCAAACAGGATTCCATTTTACAGTAAATGTTGGAGATACCTTTGGGTATTGCAAAGTCAAGTAGATCTGGAAGTTTGTACCTGTCGGTAGGCCACTACGTGGGCTGCCCGGTAGGTAAATGTCTTAACTCGTTTTATTGCATTGAGTCAAGTAGGTTGCGCCCTTTTGGCGTTATTAATCTAGACCTCCAGGACGTATACTTCGCATTCCAGTCTCCCGCAGCAAGGAATCGTGATCCAAGTGTCTGGAAGAGGTCGTTATATTCTTGAATGGAGATTTGGTATCACGATGGCAGCTATAACTAAGGGCCAGGAAAGAGTTTCTAGGTTTAGTAAGGTACTTTGTATTTTAGGTGTGATATAGGGTTGAAGAACATGATGTTTCAAAATTGTTTTTATAAGAATTGCTGAACCAGTGTGGGCAGTACCATTTGGACGATGTGCAAAATATGTCGAGAAGTAAGGGTTTTGATGACTGTGCGATCAGTTGAGTGACTTTCAGAAATTAAGAGGATATCAATTTTATTATAATTAAAGAATAAGGTTATTTCTGGAATATGATTTTTTATGCCGTTGGGGTTCCAAGCGGCGATGCGTATTGAAGGTGCCACTAGTGATTTATTTTTGATATGACGGTGGATAACATATGGAAGATCATAGAATTTTGGTTAAGGAGTTGATCGAAAAGGTTTTTAAATTCACTGAGGAAATTTGACATGAGAGTTGTAATATCTTGATTAACGTTGTTGCCTGAAGCTATTTGTGCATAGGACGTCGTTTTGAAGATTTTGTAAATTACTGATGACTGGGGGAGGTATGAGTGAAGTGTGTGTTGGCTTTTGGAAGGTGGACTTGGGTGAGTTGTTATTGTTACTATTTCTTGTATTTAATAACTCTTGATATACATTGCAGCCTTTATAATTCACAAGGTGGCTACCGCCACACAAAGCACATACTGATGGGGTGGTTCTTGGTTTTGCACATGATTTAGTGTCATGAGGGCCTCCGTATTTTACACAGTTGTAAGATTTCGTGCAGTAGGCTTTTAAATGTCTATACGCTTGACACCGCATGCATTGCATTATAATATTTTCATGTTTCTGGGGTTCAACTTTGATTTTTGTGTTGTTGATATACTCGATGTCGTAAGCTTCTTTGTTGCTACTTTGTGGTTCAAGGTCTACGAAGAAGAGTGGAAGATGTTCTTTTGTTAATCTATGTCTAACATTGATTTCACTTCTCACTGTGTGTCCCTTTTTGGCTAATTCTTCTTGAATCGTTTTTACTGCTGTTGTGTGGTGTAAACTTCTTATTACGATCGTGTATGCTTTGTCTTGCTTTATTTGGTACGTATGATGTATAATGTTTTCATCTTTCACGTACTGTACAAGTTTCCTATAGGTCTTAGGTTCGTGAACATTGATTTTAACGGTATTATTTGGAAGGGATTTTGTATGATAGGTTTCGTCGGCAACTAATACCGCTAAGCTGTCAGTCTTCTTGTTGTAACATGCTACTCCGTATACATAGATAGGGAGAGGTTTGGGAGTATTAGATTGGCTGTTGGTTTTTTTGTTAGAGTTGTCACTTGTTGTTGCATTATCGTCGGTTTGAAGTTGTGATAATGTCTGAAACCTATTTGATGTTTGGGTTTGGTGCTCGTTTTCTAACTGTGTTTGAGTTTTAGCTCGTTTTCTCTTATGAATGATTATTTGCCAATCATGAGTTTTGCCATTGTTTTCGTTAGTGTTATTATGTATCATTACGTCATCTTCACTGGTTACGTCTTCTTCATTGTTTTCGACTATACCATATCCATAAGGTGTCGAAGATGTATTTATAAAGGTTAATGTCTGGGTGTGATTTGAATTAGGTAGCAAGGTTGGTAGCGGTGGAAATTGGTTTATGGGGAATTGGTTTTGGAGAAAAGGTTGCGGGTAAGCGTTTTGTGGTATATAATTTGTTGCGAATAGGGTGCTTGCACCGCCATGTTTGTTGATAATACATTGTTCATAGCAGTTGTAAAACCAGGCCCGTTCCCGGTTGGGAACATTTCGTAAATTACGGATAAATTATTCTCGTTTTTGTAGTCGTTTTTAATTAAGAATAAAGACACGTACCTGTTCTATTATTGTACGAACACGAACATTTTTTTAAAAATTTTAAATTTGTAGCACAAACCTGCTAGTTTATGAAACACTTTTACGATAAGATAGTATACAAAGCTTAGAGGTCAACGTTTGTATTGTGATAGCAGAGCATACGCGTGGCATCCGCACCGATTCACGAAGATGCAGCTCAAGCATTAAGTAATGAGTAGTAAAGAGACGCAACGTTACTTAATGATTTTTTACTCAATGGCTCAAGTTTATATTAAGCGCCCACTTCACGACTGGGAGAAGCGTTTAAACAGGAAGCTCTTAACACGTCTCGCTTAAAGTTTAGTTACACTGCTGAAGAGCGGGTTGGCATGGTTTAACAAAAGTGGAACACTTAGAAAATTGTTTTATTAGTGGCGAAGGTTTACGCTCAATGATTTCCGAATACAAGGTATTTCAATAAAAGAGAGAATCATATCAACCCTCTCTGGAATGGATTTCAAGTTTTGTTAGACCTGACATCGACTAAGTTGGTGTTAAAAAATATAAAATATGAATAGCAACAATATTTAACAATAACACTTTTAAAATTGGAATAACTTTGAAAGTATTAGGTTTAAGTTATTACGTGCACAAATTTTATTACATCTATTAATCACGAGTTAATCATTTATTCATAATTTGAATATAATTCCAGGAATCTAGTTCTACATTTTACAATTGCATAGTTCTAATACCTAGATGGCATTTAAATTCACAATTTAAATACTATTAGATTCGCTAATCAAAACCAAAAATTGATACGGAAAATTGACCAAAACGTTAGAGATATACAATATGCCAGTTGATGTTTAGTGAATAATTTTCTAATTCCATTTTGGGATTTTACACTAATCGATCATAATTAATTAGTTAGTAGAGTTATCTGCTGGATTTAGTGCTATAATTCTATTTATTTCGAATTTCCGGATTTTAAGAAAAGGCATTTCTCAATAGGCCACCTGCTATCTTATGGTAACGTGTTAATTCTCCATTAAATAATTTGCTAATAGTTGTAATTATTTTAGGCCTCTCCGCTAATTTCATAAGACTCATCCACATTCAAAGCCGGTACCGTGTTAGTTAGTGCAGAATTTCTGGGTCACCGATTATAAGGTCAGATACCATTTATCGTTAACCTTATACTTACAGTTGCGTTGTAATCGCATTAACATAAACATATATACATTACAAAGGCGAAACAAACACGTCGATTAGACTAGTGCCAGCGGGCAACTACTGTACAATTTTTTGTGCACTGTGTAGATTAAGATATCGGCTGGGCGCCCGTTAGCATAAGGAAATACATGTTGTGTGGGTGTGTGTAATTTGGTACATTTTCATACAATTCATGTCACATATGCATTATTTTAATAGGTTGTCCGTACATATTTAATACGCTATCTATATACATTTCATGTCGCATGTGTATTATTTTAATAGGTTGTCCGTACATATAAATATATATACTTAATGTCGCATGTGCATTATTTAATAGGTTGTCCGTATTTATTCAAATAAGTTATATAACTCCATCATAGGGAGTGCAAAGAAAATATAGTACTACTAGTAATAACGCACGGGGGGAACTGAGCAAGGTTACTGCTACCTATTACGGGTTCAATTATGGAAAAAATTACAAGTTAAGGTATGTAAGCGCTTACTCGCCATTTCTTGTTTGGTGCGATATCCGATCGGGGTTTTCCAACTCTCTTCCTTACTTACCACCTTGCACAGTTGTTACCGCCACATTGCTACCATTTCACTTACACCTTTATTCATTCTCTCTGTATTTAATACATATTAAATCATTGGCCGTTCAGTACACTCACTTTGCGCTTCCGATGCATGCGATATGTTCAATTATTAAATGTTAATGGCCTATTATACAAAGGTGTGTTCATACATAAGAATATATAAGAAACATAGTCGTTGATTATTAAATTAGAAGCTAAATCGATGTCGTTTTAATAAATATATATACATATCCGATTTACCCCAATCCTAACCTACGCCCACTCGAGTAATAACCGGGAATAAAAGAAAGTGTACAGAGCAAAGTATGGAGAAGCCTGATATTGATTGAAAGACAATTAAATAAGCAATTGTTTAACTGAAGAAAATACAAAGCAATCCATTTAAGTAAAGCGTGTTTTTTAAGTTTGAAGTTGGATAAAATTGCGCCTTAAATATCTGACACCCTGTATGACATTAAATATCACAACTCTTAGCCTATGATGTTGGTAGTTAGTGGACCAAATTTTATTAGATTTAATCTACATGTTTCATAGTTATTCAGCTTTTTCAAAACCAAAAAAGTAAATTATTTCACAAATGGTAAGACTCTGAATAACCATGATATTGGAGTTGAGCGTAGAATTCAAATTTGCTAAAAAAAATTGGACATTCCCATTTAAAAAAAAGTTTGCGAAGTAAAACCTTTTTGGATCACCCTGTATATTTCAAAATAGTTTTAAAACATGCTTACATAGACCCTCTACATACAGTTGGGGAGAGTTTCTAAAAAAAATTTACTGTTTTCCCCAAAACGACCGAGGCGTTACAGGTGGCCCACCCTATATAACTTACAATTAACAACCAAACTGTAAACATTAATTAATCCAAACATACTAATCGAGTATAATTAAATTCTACTTAACAAAACTAAAGTATACGCAACTACCAAATATTAAAATGGCATTAATTATGTGATTCTTGGTTGCTAATTTATTAGTTGTATACCATTGTTAAGGTTTCTAGGATTTTTTGTAAATCTGTGATTATGTATCCTACTCTCACGTTAGTATGAAATTGAATGTACTGAGCGGATCATGCGCGAGCAAAATTATCGATCCGTTTCAATAGATTGAAGGTGGGATATATCACACAATAAAACTAACTATTGTGAATAATGCAAGCAAATTAAAAACTGTAAAATAGTGCGTAATAAACACATTAATGAAATTTATTACAGTCCACTCAATTATTTACAATATAAATCACAACATTTATGGTCCATCGAGACGGACATCACATTAATCACTTATTAATGAAGATGCCAGTTCGAGCTAGTGACGTTGATGTTTAGGAGCACCGTTTGACCTTTAAAGACACCAGATGTATAATCGACGGATGCCAGGCCACGCTATTAAAAGTGTAAAAAGGTATTTATCCGTTTTCCACATTCCTTTATTTAAGGAAACTCAATTTTATTTATTTTATTTTATGGTTAATTTACTATATTGTATATTAATCAATACCAATTTATATACGTGCGCTAATTGTGTTACGTTCCAATTAAATATCATACATTAACAAGCAAGTCAAATTTATCAATCGAATTTCAGCAGTTACGTATTTCGTATAGCTCCAGTGAAGTTCGGTTATTGTTGCTTGCGCGTTATTTGCTTTATAAATTTCAAAATGCCTAACAAAGACAATAAAGAAATTAGGATTTTATTGGCCGACGCGAAGCCGTTGTTGATAAATTAGACAGGTTCGAAGAATTTATTCAAACTGTAAAATCTCTTCAAGTCATTGACGAGCTTAAAGTAAAACAATTAATTATTAGACTTGATCAGGTGAAGCCGGCATTAAATAAATACGAAGAAATATCCCTTCGCTTATCAACTACAGATGAAGTAATAGACCCATCTGTTGAACAGCTTGAAGCGCGATATTTCGATCTTGTAGCTGAGGCTTCTTACATTATTGACCATAACCAACCTAATCAATCTAACAGTAGAATTAGCACTCCAGAAAATAATCATAGTTCAAGCACTGACGAACATCGAATAAAACTTCCTGTTGTAAATATACCAACATTTAGTGGCCATTACTCTGAATGGACCAGTTTTTATGAAACATTTACGGCTTTAATTGACAACAACCAAAATTTATCAAATGTAGAAAAATTCTTTTACCTTCAAAATGTTTTGAAGGGTTCAGCTAAAGATTCAATTCACGAACTTGCGGCTACTGCCTCCAACTACGATATTGCCTTAAATATGTTAAAGGATAGATATTGTAACGAAAAACTTATAATATTTTCTCATTTAGAAAGTATTTTTGAAACAAATAAATTAGCAAAAGAGTCTGCTTCAGACTTGAGAAAGTTTTATGACAATTTATCGCGTCATTTACGAGCTTTAGACAATCTTAAGGTTCGAGATGAGACATTTAAAGCTGCAGTAATTGCTTATTTAGTAAAAACCAAACTCGATAACAACACTGTTGCCGAATTTAGTAAATTCAAAGTCAAACAGATACCAACTGTCAAAGAAATCCATAAGTTTTTATCGGAAAGGTGTACTACCTTAGAAGATATAAGCCATAATCTGAAGGTTTTATCACAACCGAGTAATAAAGGCAATGTTACTAAATTTTCAAATTTGAAGGTTAGTAACGCTAAACAATCTTTTGTTGTTACGGGCAATAATACATGTGTCTTATGTAAGGCAGCTCACCCATTGTGCTTTTGTCCAACATTTTTAGAACATTCTGAGCGGGAAAGGTTCAATAAAGCAAACGCACTTAAAGTTTGCAAAAATTGTTTGAGTCACAATACAAAAGTGAGATGTCACTCAAAATCAAAATGTAAGTTTTGCCAAGGCACCCACAATAGTCTTTTATGTTTTGCTAGTAGAGCCAAACCGGAAATCGACGTTAAGCCAAATGTACCAGTCAATACCCAAACGGAAGTTGATGCTTCTTGTAGCAATGTTTCCGAAATCGTAGATGTTGCACAGACGTCACTTTCTTGTATCAATACGGATTTCAATCAAATATTGTTATCGACTGCTGTTATAAAAGTCAAGGCCAGTGATAACACTTGGCACACTGCAAGATGTCTCCTTGATTCAGCTAGTCAATCCAGTTTTGTTTCCCAAGCAGTTTGCACTCGTATCAAGTGCAAACCAGTTCCAACAAATGCCCTAGTTTTTGGCATAACTTCAAATTCGGCTAGATCGTATGGTCTAACCAAATTCACAATTGCTTCGTTATACGAAGATTTCCAAACTAACCTAACCTGCTTGGTCGTTCCAAAGATCACCCAAGATCTTCCACTAATAACATTTAACAAATCTGATCTCATTATTCCCAATAACATCAAATTAGCTGACAATAATTTCAATTTATCAGCACCTATCGACATTTTGATTGGAGCGTCTCTTTTATGATCTGTTATCCACAGGTCAAATTTCCTTAGGTAAAGGAAAACCAACCCTGCAAAATACCCTACTTGGTTGGGTGATATCGGGTAATTTTGTAAAACACCAAAAAGGAGCGAGTACTGCAGTTGTAAGCGCTACATGCATTAATTCTTTGGTGTCAAATGATGAGCTGAATAATTCATTGGCCAGCTTTTGGCAACTTGACCTTACTGTGCCTTCAAGTAACAGGTCATTGTTGTCTCCAGAAGAGAGGTTCTGCGAAGAACACTTCTCAAAAACAACATCCCGTCATTCCAACGGGAAACTTATTGTTTCCATTCCATTCAATGCTAAACTGGCCCAGCTAGGCAATTCCAAAAAACATGCCTTAGACAGATTTTATAACCTTGAGAAAAGGTTCTCAAGAAATTCCCAACTTTATGATGATTATTCGAAGTTCATTCAGGAATATATAGCTTTAGGCCACATGACCAAGGTTGATATTCAACATTCCGATTCACTATATCATTCCAAAACCATTTCAACGTTAGGCGCGGATATATTTCTTGACAACGTACCAGACTATTACCTGCCCCACCATGCCGTCATCAAAACTAACTCATTAACCACCAAATTACGAGTCGTTTTTGATGGTAGCGCTAAAACAGATTCCAACGTATCCATTAACGAAGTCCAATGTGTAGGCCCCGTCATACAGGATGACCTTTTTGAAATTCTTTTACGATTTAGACAACACAAAGTAGCCCTTACGGCTGATTTAGAGAAAATGTATCGCATGATACTTATTGATCCAGCTGAGCGCAAATTTCAACGTATATTTTGGCGATATTCTCCAAAGGATCCAATTGACATTTACGAGTTAAATAAATACCGTAACATACGGCACAGCTTCTGCAAGCTATTTAGCCACACGAAGTTTACATTATTTAGCCGATTTAAAAGGCGATCAGTTTCCAAAGGGCAGTGGCGTTCTCAAATCCAGTTTTTACATGGACGATCTCCTTTTCACGGCAGACACCGTTGATGAAGTTCTTCAAGTTAAGCAAGAGTTGATTGCTGTTTTAGCATCGGCAGGTTTTTCTATACGAAAATTTTTGTCTAACGATCCAAATGTTATGTCCGAATCCACAAATTGCGACACGTCGCACTTTAACGTTCCGTTGGGCGAGCGGGCCAATGCCAAGGCTCTCGGTCTTGCATGGAATTCCTTGCAGGATGTTATCCATTACGATGTCAAACTAAATATTCGCGCTTCTGTGAAAACCAAGCGTTCAATCCTTTCTACAATATCCCACTTATTCGACCCTCTTGGTCTTTTAGCACCAGTGTTAATTAGAGGAAAAATATTTATTCAAAGGATGTGGGAACTTAAAATCCCCTGGGATGAACCAGTTCCAGAACTATTACAAAGTGAATGGCGGGAGTTTGAAGACAAATTAGTCTCTTTGAATTCACTGCAAATTCCTAGATGTGTCTTATCAGTCAGCTTGCATTATAGAATTTCATGGTTTCGCTGATAGTAGTTCAGTAGCCTATGGCGCATGCATCTATGTAAGATGTACTAATCCACCCAATGACGTTTTCTCTACTAGATTATTGTGCTCTAAGTCACGTGTCGCACCCTTACGTACAGTATCAATTCCGCGTTTGGAACTGTGTGCCGCTGTATTGCTAAGTCAGTTAATGCAAAAGGTAAAAAATTCCTTGACTATAAATCGTAGTCACATTTACCTTTGGACCGATTCCATGGTGGTTTTAAACTGGATTAATTCCTCCCCCAACAAATACAAGGTATTCGTAGCCAACCGCATAGCCTCTATTCAAGAGCAGTTTGATGCTAGCTTTTGGCACCACATTCCATCGCCAATGAATCCAGCAGATCTTATATCACGTGGTATCACTGTTTCTGAGATTTTAGACAATAAACTTTGGTGGAATGGACCAAACTTCTTGTCTGAAGGCTATGAATTTAGCTCACCTTCGAGCAATAATTCTGACCACGTTGAACTGTTGGAAATGAAATCAAGTTGTGTTTCAACAAACCAAATCAAACCTGCAACGTTATTTGCAAAATTTTCTTCCTTAACAAGGTTGCAGAAGGTTATCGCATGGGCTCTTCGATTTATCTCTAATTGTAAAAACCCCAAACAAAAGAAAATAGGTTCTCTTTCGCTTAGCGAACTAGATAAGTCTTTAAAGTCACTAATAATTCACGAATCATTTCTCAATGAGATTAAAACGTTAGATGTAGGACATAATTTGAACCCAAATTGTAATATTCTACCATTAAACCCTTTCTTGGATCAAGATAAACTGCTGCGCGTAGGTGGTCGTATCAAAAATTCACAATTTTCTTATGAAAAGAAGCACCCATTGCTACTTCCAAAAAATCACCTACTTGTTGATTTAATAATGAAACATTATCACCATAATTTATTGCATTGCGGCGCTCAACAGCTATTAGCTAGCGTTCGTGAAGCTTATTGGCCCTTGTCAGGCAAAAATGCTGCTAAATTTTGCATTAGAAAATGTGTTCAATGCTTTAGAGCTAATCCAGTTTCTAAAGCCCCCCTTATGGGAAATTTGCCGCTCAAACGCCTTCAAATTAACACTCCGGCATTTTATAACAGCGGTTTGGACTATGCAGGTCCTATTCTTATACGTGATAGGAAGACCAGAGGATTTAAACTCACGAAGGCTTACATTTGTATTTTTGTTTGCCTAGTTACACGAGCTGTCCACTTGGACCTAGTCACTGATTTATCAACTCAGTCATTTATCAATGTGCTAAAAAGATTCATAGCTCGACGCGGTAAACCGCATACGATATCAAGCGACAATGCTAAGAACTTCATTGGTGCTTATCACCATGTAAAAGATTTGTACAAATTTCTAAGATTGGAACGTAGCCAAAATGAGATCTTAAATTATTTGAAGAGCAATTCCATTAAATGGGAATTTATCATTCCCCGTTCCCCCCATCAAGGCGGCATTTGGGAGAGTGGAGTTAAGGCTATTAAGAGTCATTTAAAAAGAGTATTGGGAAACTTACATTTAGCTTACGAAGACTTCCAAACTGTTTTAGTTCAGATTGAGTCTGTCTTGAATTCCAGACCTCTTTCTTGTTTATCCTCTGACCCCGAAGACCTTAATCATTTGACTCCAGGACACTTTTTAATAGGCCGACCATTGTCAGCTCTTCCTGAGCAAAATTGGCTCACAACCAATGAAAACCGTCTCACATTATATCAGAGATTGAGCCGTATTATCCAAGACTTTTGGAAAAGGTGGAGCGTCGAAGTAGTTCCCGAACTGCAACGAAGGACCAAATGGTTTTCTCATCTTCCGGACTTGATGCATGAGGGATCAGTGGTTCTCCTTCGAGAAGATAACCAGCCCCCGCTTACTTGGCCAATGGGTCGAGTTTTAGAATTGCATCGAGCACCAGATGGCGTCATCCGTTCGGTCACCGTCAAGGTTGCCAATGGAAGCACGCTTAAGCGTGCCGTTCACCGGTTATGTGTATTGCCAGTGTAACATGTTCATTTAAGTTGATGTGTGTTGCGCCTTATTCAAAATGAACTTTAGTATATAAAAGGTTCTTTTTTTTTATTGTTGTATTTTTTTTGTTACCTTAATTGGTGTTTTTTCATTTTATGTTTAGTTTCAGATATAAACTTAAATATTTTGTATATTCCTTTTGAAATCCACCGTATTTCAAGGTGGCCGCTTATGTTAAGGTTTCTAGGATTTTTTGTAAATCTGTGATTATGTATCCTACTCTCACGTTAGTATGAAATTGAATGTACTGAGCGGATCATGCGCGAGCAAAATTATCGATCCGTTTCAATAGATTGAAGGTGGGATATATCACACAATAAAACTAACTATTGTGAATAATGCAAGCAAATTAAAAACTGTAAAATAGTGCGTAATAAACACATTAATGAAATTTATTACAGTCCACTCAATTATTTACAATATAAATCACAACAACCATTATTAGATCTCAAGATGGCCAGCCCTCATTTTGCGTAATTTGTTGACCGAAACGTGTAACAGTTATACTTGTAATTACAATTAAGATGTATAGGTTAACACTGAACTATAATTTTTTGTTATTAATTAATGAGCCCATTAAGAAGTGCACATTTTCTACAAATTATATTACACTACTACATCTACGAAAAAGGTTAATTACTTAAAGTGCTTTCAATAACACCGTTACATATTATTGGCAGTTTCAAAGTAACTGTATATAAATATTTAAGTACTACAAGTATATTACTTAGAAGAACTTTATTTGATGATGGAAACTCAAGAGAATGGTTCTGGAAATACGTTCAAGTTCTTCAACTGTTAGTATATATGTATATCCATATAAGTTCATTAGTGCTTCCAAAAATAAATTATTTATAATGAAATCGTATTGGTATGTTGACCATTCTGCTAGTATTGCATGTTTGTACGTAACTAAGTTTTACGGGAATACCAACAAATCGCGTGCCAAGAACTTATAGCCAGCGATGAAAATCAGTAGCAGTATTTTAAAATATATAAAGGCCGTTTATTAATTATAACGAACATTATATTAATATTACAAATATTATTTTCATTACTTATGTGTGTATATGCAGGAATGGAATACTGGTTGGAAGTAATTAGTACTATAGTTACCAGTGCAATATTAAAGAATAAGCTCAAAAGTATAAACCTCCACAACGCTGTAAATAGCAACTCGTTTTCTATGAGATAATGTTCATTATAAAACTTCATGAACGACTAGTTTACTTAAGAAGACATAAAAATATCCTATTCAATAATAATTTTCATGTATATCATTCTGGACTGGTCAATAAACACATTTTAAACACATTTATACCTACGTGTGCAAGGATGTATTGAAAAATTCTTACTCTACTATAGACGCAAACAAAATGTGAAAGCCCAAGTATTTCATCATTCAAGATACTCTCCCCTTAATTGGATACATTTATTACAACGAACCTGTAACGCCTCTAGTCCTTGCACAAACAAATTTTTGTCTTGCTATGCAAACTAGGTCTTCATCGCTTCTATCACATATTCCTTTGAATAAAATGTACGACCTTTTATAGTTTTTCTCAGTCGAGGAAAGACATGATAGTCGGACGGAGTAGATCTGGTGAATAATGGGGGGGTCGAATAAATCGAACCTTTGGTGAACGAATTGTTTGCATGGCAACATGCGATTTCTGAGCAGGGGCATTGTCCAATAAAAACACAATATCTTTGGACAACTTTGCGCGTCTTCTCTCCATTTTTTTTTCTCGTAGAGTGGTCACTAACATCGAATTCCCAGTTATTGATCCACCCTTATCCAGAAAATCAATCAATCAATCATTAGGCCTTGGAGAACCAAAGCGTCTCCATTCCATCGATTGCTGCTATGTTTCTGGGTCGTAGAAATTTGCGAAGTAGCAGACATAGTAATAGCACTACTTAAGAAGTTTGCATCTTTTTCAAACCGAACACAGATCGAATGCGATGCTTCTACCCTTGCACGCTTTTGGTCAATATCCAGACATTTGGGGATCCATGACGTGAACTATATGATGGATGTGTTCATATAAAATATTCAGTGCCTCAGATATTCGTTTTAGCCCAATTCGACGGTCTGGTAAAATTTTTGCATGAACTGCATCGATATTTACGGGAGCGGACACAGAAACTTGCCTTCGCGATCGGTTTTCATCTTCAATGAAGATTTTCCTCTCTGGAAGCTTGCAAACCAACTTTTCGCGTTCGCTTCCATTGTACTTGATGATGGTACAATACTCCAATTTTGAATTTTCACAATTTCAGTAGGCATCCCTTTTTTCAAATTTTATTGCGCAACTCTGGTTTGACTTTTTGACGTGAACCTTTACACTGACACTTCTAATAGGTTATTCTTCGTTGCTATTGTAAAGCAATATTTAACCGGTCAAGGTTAACTAGATATCAATACATTTTCATATATGTTACCGACAGTTTATTGAATGAAAAATATGGTAAATTTGTAATTTTTATGATTGCATTTCTAATGGAAGCCTTTTTGGAATTGACTACCATGCCAACATGTGTTGAGCTTATGTGGAATCAGGTATGCCGTTAAGGCCATAATATATAAAAATAGGGGAAACGTTTAATTAAGCCAAAACATTCAAGTGTATTCTGGAAATCGCTATTTTCATGTAAATTTTACCATAGAGCTATTGTTCAAATTAAACATAACAGTCGAAAATCCAAGTACAGTTAAACAGGCAAGACTGAAACAGAAGTTTACAAAAACTAAAAGCGAATTGTAGATGAAGAAAGTAATTCTTCATTTAATATATAATAAGTTAAACAACTGTTATTCATTACTTAATTGTTATGCTACAATTTGATACAATGCCCATCAAACATAATGGAATATCAAGAAATAAGACAAATCCTATTCAAATAAATAGTAAGTAGCATAAGTTTAGAATGACTACGGTTCGATTCAGTCTACAGCAGTACCTAAAGTTTACAATCATTTATTGTGTTTTCACAGTTTGTTAACCGTTATTAAATCTGTAGTACTTGCAAACAGTTTGGTCTTTATGAAATAATATTTTCGCCTACATTTACCTTTAGATCTATACTTTCTTAGCCTTCACCAAGCTTTCTCAGCATTCTTTGCAATTTTCTCGCAGTTACGGTTATTAAAGCAACATATTCCAGAACTTGTACATCCCGTCAGTAAGCATTAAACCGTTGCATCAGGACATACTGTTCGTGAGTCACACGCTTTTCCCACGTCTATAAACGCGCCTTACAGCTTCGCATTTAAATACTTTTACGTAACCTGACCATAGTATCTAATTCACATCCCTCGTTTCTGGCATCAAGCCATTTTAAACATCACAAATCTCAATACGTTATTGCAAGAACTTTGCAGGTGCATTCAGCAAACATATTCTTCATGTGTTCTCAAACTTTGGACATTCATATTTCAGTATTTCATCTGTAATTCCATCCACACATGGATCTGTACAATTATTTAACTTTCTTTGCCTTATTTAACTCAATATCATCCTAACTCCTCCCTCATCCCATTCCACTCCCGTACTATTCGGCATTCCTATTGCGTCGTAATTTTGCTCAAAACTTCTCTCCAATATCTTACATTCTGTCGCCCTCAATTGGTCTTTACTTATCCTTACTGCCTGCTTCGTTTCATTTTTTCTTAGTCGGTACACCTTACTTAACTGGTTTTTTTCAATCTTATTTCATGGAGAATTTTTCCATGTACGCGTTTTTTTATTACTTACATAATTTTTTTAATGATTTGTACCACCAAACGGTCTTTTTCTGATTACCTACAGCTGACTTTTCACATATCTGAGTAGCACAATTGACAAAACCGTTCAAAGCTTTTGCATACCTCTTTCTCATATCGTCTCCTACTAGTTTTCTAGCTTAATGTTTGACATTTGCACTATGTTCAACTTCTTCCTCCACACCTATCTTGCTCCTAAGCACCCTATAGATGCGACCTATCCCACAAGACTATCCACGAATTACTTTTGTACGCCTAACCATATTTGTAAGTCCTTCAAAAACGATCAATTGTCCAGTCACGCTAGAGCTATTTAAATTGAAATTGGGGTATTTGAAACACTGAGCTGACATCAGAGGTCAACGGTCACAATTTTGAGTTTTTGAGAATTACTCGCTTACTATGCTTCGTACGCCATTAAAAGCTAATAAAAGTTGTAGCTAATAAAATTCACCAGAAGATTGATAACTTGAATTTTTTCGTTGCGATTAGCCGTTTCTGATGTATAGAGCAGATATGGGAGAGCGCGCGCACAATTTATGCAATAACGCGGCGCAAGACTGTTAATGGACTTTTACCGATTATAGTCATGATGTAAATAAACCAGGTGTAACAATCCCAAAGTTAGTTCGACCAATCAGAAATTTATCCAAAACACAAAAAGCAACATGGTGACGAGTCTAAATCATAACCTAATATAACCTGAGCATCCCAAATTGGAAAAAGGAATGTAGAAACTCGGCTGTATTTTTTCAAGAGTTTGGACAAGTTTGCTGGTTGCAAGGAACACATTCTCTTATTGCACGATTTTAGTGGATGCGATGTTCCGCAAAGGCAAAGTTCAAGCTTTCAAAATGTTTGAAAAAAAAACCTGCATTATATCGCATGGCTGAAATGATAAACCTGCACCCCAGACAATGCTCCAAAATTGGAAAAAAAAGCATCGATAGTTTGAGGCAAGGATTATTAATAACATTATCACGATTTGGTATAATTATGTATTAGATATACACATTTTATAAGATCGACTAGACTCAATAGACCGGTTAATTTGGCCTCGCTGCCTCCTTCCAGTATAGCTGCTTGGCAGCACATCCATCGAATCTGCTACCAGGTAGGTAAAGACTTGGTTAAGAAAAAGAGATCTAGAACCTAAACCAGGTTTACTTTCAGGTACAAACTTGGTTCGGGAGAAAATGAGAACCCGTTCAACGGGGCTGGCAATTGGATAACGAGATCATGCAGGCAACAACAACATTGCCTCCAGTACTAGAGGAACTGTTAATCGTAATTTTTTGTAATTGAAAAAAAGGATGTGGTGCAATGTGTAGTTGCAGGTAGGTCGGGTTAAAATGTACCGCAGTTTGTGGTCAATGCCAGGACCTTGCGTTCCTCAACTCTTCGCCCACATTACTAGCAGATTTCAACGATGAAGTATGCGAAATTTAAGATGTTCTTTGCGACGACAGCAGAGACCGACGGTGACGATGAAACAGAAAGAGACGAATCGTCACAAGAAGAGAGCCAAAAAGACATAGCGAGTGGGAGCGAAGAAGAGGACTAATAATTACCTACATTACTTTATAAATATCCTTCATTAACAATCACACTGTAACGAAATTAACGTGGGGAAGTAAACTAACAGCCTTGCGCCGCGTTATTGTATAAATTGAGCGCGTGCTCCCCCATCTCTGCGCTATATATCAAAAACGGATAATCGCACGAAAAAATTCAAGTTATCAATCTTGTAGTGAATTTTATTTGCTACATCTTTTGTACCAACTTTTAATGGAATACGATGCATAGTAAGCGAGTAATTCTCAAAAAACTCAAAATCGTGGCCTTTGGCCTCTGATACCTCACAATGCTCCAGTGATTTTTTGCTGTGGTTTCTACCCAACTTTATAATGACAAAATAAAGGTCTGTGCAAGAAATTCAGCTCAGTACTCCAAATTCCGCAGGAAAATCCTAACGTGACTGGACTACAAACCAATCATGCTTCTAGACTCAATATTCTATATAAGTAATAATATTTTTTGGGGTAAATGTATTTATACTAATTAAAATTTATTTTAGGAAGATTAATACACAACGTGCCACATGACCAACATCCAACTGAAAACCAATATTCGTGACTTCATCAAGAGGTTTGGAATAAAGAATGTCCATTTTGGACGTTACGTGTTAATGGATTTAGTTAAATTAAACAATTGAAATAACAACTGTCACGCATGAATGTAATACAACTGTGATCCAATAGTATCCTTGGCAATTAATAAAAATGTATTTGTATAAAACAGATATTATACTAATGTTCAGATACTGGAATACAGATATACTTTAAATAAAAGCTTCCACCGTATATTTTCCGTAGCCGATTGAACATTAAATACTTAATTTTAGTTTGGAAATTTCAGAGTGTTCATGATTACAACACTGTTATTACGTCCAATACGTTCTCCACATGTTTCTAGAAATCCTCATATTCTTGACCAATCTCTCTACTTACTGCTGTGTAATACGCAATAAAAATAATCTTAGTAATTCTAATTTCATTCTAATCCACATTTCCTTATGGATACCAATTCATACTATTTAACACACCATTTCGCTCCTTCATTGGCAATCAATCCAACTCCGTTTGCGCCATGCATTTCTGTTTTAATCATATTGCATTATTATTGATAAATATATTTCCATTACATTAGTATCTTTAAGCATTTCTTTTTTCGTTCAATAATTAAATTTTTTATATCTCGATATTTTCTCTTTAGTCTACATAATTTTTGTGCTTCTTATCGATCTTATCTGGCATAAAATGGCGCATGATAATGCATTGTCATCTTTACGAATGCATAAATGGAGATACCTTTGTTTTGCATAAATCACCCATGCTATTATAGCTATTCTGCGTGAAATGTTTAATGGAAAATTACTCTACGTTATCATATGCTACCGTTCGTTTATTTGTATGTTGAAGTCAGATGAAAGGTATAGCACCTTCCTGTACGTTTATAGTATGGAAATTATTGTGTACCTTACATTATGGTCTACAGTTCGCTTATATTTCGTTTATTCGTACGTTGAATACAATTTTAAATTACCTTTACATTATCATATGTTTGCCTTGTGAATGGAAATAACGATTCTCAAGCTACAGTTCGTTTTAGGACAAGATTAAAATAGTTATTCTGTACAAGTGAGTACTTATCCTTTTAGTGCAGTTTAAGTAAATAACCAATCAGTTAGTGTTATTTTGATACGGTTAAAAAGGAACAGCTGAGTTCTGCCCCTGAGATAAAAACATTCATAACCTATCACAACTGTACTTTGTTGACATTGGTCAATACACGTTTCATTATTGAATACAGTGTTGATCATATTGCATTTTTAATTTTAAATAAATGTAGATTGTAAGCTTGTGTACAGTGTGTAACTTAGTAATTTTAAAATCGTAAGGTTTACGAGAAATATCGTTTTAGTTATTATATGCTGATATTAATCAGACATTTTGCTTTATTAAATATACATTTAAATACAGTTGCTTAGATTACCTTCAGATTACCTATTATGCTTTGAAATACAATCTTTCTCAATTTTTGTTGTACTTTAATTATTAAATCTAGAAATTGGGTGGTGCACAACATTAAAACACATGCTAATACTGATTACATCTACGGATAGATTTCTGCATCCCTCGCCCTTGAAAATCAATGAATTCTCAATTACCGTAAGTTTCATAAGTTTGTACCTCACTGAGCTAGAACGTGGTCCTATTTACCTTTGTAATATAACAACACAGCGAATTTTTTATAAAGTGCTCTTTGCATAGTTTTAACCAATTTATCTTATCAAATTCGTTGATAATAGCGATTACCCCATTGTGAAAGGAATTGTAATGACCAATTGTGAATTAATATCCATTTAATGCCAATCATCATAACGGATGAGATAAAGAACGTTGTGAAGAATGTTTGGTTATCGTAGCTACACTTAATACTTAATTTTGAGGAGTGTAAGATAGTCTGATTTAGTTTCTGCTTAGTGTGTTGGATCGTTTCGATTGGGGGCTGACATATCAGTTCTTTAAAAAGGATAGTTTGCATTTCGTTAATTCACTTACGTTGATTAAATAATCAATAAACATCGTGTTTTCGAGTTTTTAGACAAAATAACATTTTTTTTAAATAGAACACCATGTATATTATTATTTTTTTAAAATATCTTTAAGACTTGGAATAAAGTGTTAATTATAAACATTTTGCTAGGATTAAAAATAACGGTGTTATAGGAACCTAAACTAATTCAAAACTAATTTAGGAGGCTATGGAAACATATGACGATGTTTATAATGACGTTATGAGGATATAAAAAAAATTAAACTTAAAGAATATTGAAAACCATTAATTTTGTTCTAGATTCTAATTCTATTACAATTCTATTCAAGAAGATGTTGAAAAATCCCAACCCGTTCCTGAGGACATTTGTCAACTCGTTTGTGAATATCTTTTACACTTTTCAAGACGACCCTGCCATCTATTCCACAAAATTATTGTCGAACTGCATTTTTGATATATTATTGTATCGTCTGAAATAAATGAGAAAAAATCGAGTGGGGTTAAATCACGTGATCGTGGAGGCCATGAAATCAATCCATTAGTTCCAATCCACCTGTGATTAAAAATATTATTCAAAAAAAGACTAGTTTCTCGATAGTTGTGGGAAGGTACTCCATCCTGCTGAAAAATGACATTTTGTTTGCTGACAAGATCTATTTCATCTAAAAAAATTTCCAAAATCCTAGCAAAACGTTTGTAATAAGCATTTTTATTCCAAATTTTATGGAGATTCTTAAAAAATAGTAATATACATGGTGTCCTATTTAACAAAAAATAATTTTGTGTGTGTGTATATATATATATATATATATATATATATATATATATATATATATATATATATATATATACAGGGTTATTCACGCTATTCGACACGAAGATAGCTAAAGTGTTTGATTTTAAAAAAGTTTTATTTTGTGAACGGATAGGATGTTATACAGGGTGTGCCAAAAACACGATAAATATCAAAGTTGCTATTCTCTAAATGGAACACCCTATATATTATTTTATTTTCAGTTTCTATGATGAAAATAAATGCTAGTTTTATTAAGACTTAACATTTACTAACTTATACAAGGTGTCTTAAAATTAAGGGTCAATAATTACAATATTTAAACGGTAGTGACTTATTTAATTTAAATAGGACAACCTGTATTTTATGGCAACAGCAGATGTAAAATTTAATTGTTTATCAGATACATATTCATATGGCTAACTCTTCATATTTTTAAGTAAAATGCACATTTTGTTTGTGCAAACTGAGTTCAAGAAATTTGTAATTTATCAAGTCACCTTGTCGTTTTGACAACCTGATAACGGTTGCCAGGTATTTACAAAAGTCTTTAATTGTAATAATTGCATCTAGTAGTGGTAGCAGTAGTTTTTGATATTTGAATTATTAGCCTATTTTTAAGGATGCTAGTTTATCCGAAAGAAGAACGCATCGACATGATTTTTATTCTCGAAGAATCTCTGCAAAACTGCCTCCTGTCGTCACGGATTTACCCTGAGAGATTTTCCAACAGAAATTGTCCAAATAAAGCAGGATTCGAAAGACTGTTGAATCAATTTAGACAAACTGGAAGTGTCCTGAATAAAAAACCCACAACAAGCAAACCTGTGACAGAAAACGAAGAGACTCAGTTTGCAGTGCTTTCTTTTGCAACCCAAATTCCCCATATTAGTCAAAACCAAATTGCCCAAAATATCAACATTAGCCAAGCAAATGTGTCAAGAATTCTTAAGAGATATAATTATCATCCTTAAATACAGCTTCATCAAGAACTCTCTGAAAACGATTATGGGAAATGAATTGAGTCTTGTATGCGGGTACTAGATAAAGTACACAGAAAATGAAAACTTTTTTAATTCTGTTCTATTTACTGATTAATGTACATTTCGTAACAACGGAACCGTTAACAGACATAACTTCCACTATTATTGTGATTCCAATCCGCATCAATTTAGGATTATTCATTATCAACACAGATGGTGAGAGACTGTGTGGGGCGGAAATAATGGGTCAATATTTAATTGGTCCTTATTTTTTCCAAGAACATTTAAATGGAATGTTGTTTTTACAATTCTTGAGAAATCAGTTTCCAGCCTTATTACAAGACATTCCCTTAAGAAGAACGATGAGGCTTCAAATGGACGAAGCTCCCGCACGTTTTCATCGCGGGGTTCGAGAACATTTAAATCACTATTACTAAAATCGATGGATTGGAAGAAATGGATCTCCACATTGGCCCCCAAGGTCACCCGACTTAACGGAAATGGATCTTCTTATCGGAATACGTAAAAGGAATGGTTTATAACACACCTCCAACAACACCAGATGATCTAAGACAGCGCATAAAAGAAGCTTTCCAAACTGTAAGCCCAAGTATGTTGGAAAATTTTAAAAAGAGAAGAATTCGTTTGTGTTTAAAGACAGACGGTCGTCATTTTGAACATTTGATTAAGTGATTTTTATGTACTACTATTCTTTTATTTTAAACTACTAAACTACTATTACCTACATAATAATTTAGATTAGTTTGTAGAACTTGATGACTGCTTCACTTAATTCTGTTTGTTAAAACGCCTTCAATTATAAATTTCTTGAATTCAGTTTGCACCAACAAATTTTGTATTTTACTTGAAAATATGAAGAGATAGCCATAGGGATATGTAATACTATTCGATAGACAATTAAATTTTACATCTACTGTTGCCATAAAATACAGGGTGTCCTATTTAAGTTAAATAAGTTACTACCGTTTAAACATTGTATAACTTAGTAAATGTTTCACACGGGCGTCATAAAACTTGATCAATTAGTAGACTCCAGTCTTAATTTCGTTGAAAATATAAAAATACAAGTTGAGAATTTAAGCATTATTTAAGCAATATTAAATATGTATTTCAAAAACCATAAGGTTTAGGTAGGTTAAGCCTTAATAAAACTCGCATTTATTTTCATCGTAGAAACTAAAAATAAAATAATATACAGGTTGTTCCATTTAAAAAATAGGAACTTTGATACTTTGCGTGTTTTTGGCACACCCTGTATAACATGAAAATAATTTTAAAATGTTGCGCCAATAGGTCCCTGTCCATTCATAAAATAAAACTTTTTTAAAATCAAATACTTTAGCCATAATACTTCGTGTCGGATAGGGTGAACAACCCTGTATACTATATATATATATATATATATATATATATATATATATATATATATTTTTATTTCTATGATTAAATTTACTATCTATTGGTATAAATGTACCTTACAGATGATTAATAATTAAAATGCAATCAATATGTATTAAGACTTAACTTCACCACACTTTATTCACACTCATTAATTGAAGAGCTTTGGCTATGCGGCCATTAGTTTAATTAATGAATAGTTGTAAGGTCTTGTACTTAATTGTTTACAATGGTAGAGGAAAAAAACAATTATTTATACAATAGTCTGCTATACTATTTTTCCTTACTAAATGCAACTGTTGCTCCAATGGAAGATGGACCAAGAGAAGCATTGTGGATATGCATTCAAACTGTTCAAGTTTTGTTTTATATCATAATTCACATTAAACTATTATTCCATGAATTTCACTACGAAATCTACTTTGAACCGTTTAAGAAATCTTCTTTAATATTGTTTGTAATAAAAGCGTATTGGTATGCCATGCATTTCGCTACGATTATGTCGGTTTGCTTATCACGGATATATAGAAGTACCAAAAGGAAGGCTTGGCAAGAGGTTATTGCAATTGATCAAAAATTAATATACAGTGATATTTTTTCTCTATTCATTAATAGTAAACGTAAACTTAATCGAACATCAAATACCATTATGATAACACAGATTCTCTCAGCGATAATTATGTTTACTGCAATTAATGTAGGACAATGGATGGAAACAATAAGTGCTATTGTTACCAGCGGGATATACATCACTTCAAAAATGCAATTTTATGTTTGGATAAGTTTGCTGGGTCATAGATTTGTAATTTTGAATTTTTTATTAAAGAAAAGAATAACCAATATAAATCTACACAAACTGATATTGAGTGATAGCAGTTGGGTTTGTAATGAGATTAAGCATATAGCAAAACTACATAAACGTTTGGTAAAACTGGGAAATCAAACAAATATATGCAATACACTTATAGTGCTTACTTACGTTGTTCTATACTGTGCAATGATCACAACACATATTTACGCTTTGTCTTACATATATCTTACAGATAATATATTCAATCGCCGTTTTCATAAATTTCTAATTGTTCTTGTTCTATCGTTGGTGACGGCTGTTACAGAGTTATTGACTATTACCACAAGCACTGCATTTATGTGTAACCAGGTAAGTTAGTCCACATAGGTCATATTAAGTTACGCAATATACGTTATTATTGAAAAATGGATAGGCTTATTTTTTTAAATTACATAGGAAACGGTTCTTTTTATTCATGACAGTAAATAAATACATCAAAATGTATTAAAACCTGTTGCAACTCTTTTAGCAACGCACAACGTTACTTTTAATTACTGAAAGTACTTTGGCTACAACTCAGTAAGTATGTGTACTTTAATGTAAAGGATCGATAAATTTAATTATAATGTTTTGTAAGGCTTTATTTGGCGATTGAAATGGAGAAAAGCGATCAAGTGTATTTGTATAGCAGATCTTTATATTACTTCTCTTTAATCAGTGCAACCACTACCCCAATACCTAAAAAATCAAGAGAAATCTTATGGAAATACATTCAAACTGTTCAATTGTTATTGTATGTTTTCATTTACACAAGGAATTTGTTTGAGAAAATCGATTATGACAGTTACTTTGAAGTTTTTCGAAAATCGGTTTTAATTTTGTTTGTAACCAAATCTTATTGGTATGTTGTACAATTTGCTACAATAGTATCGGTGTGTGTAACTCAGTTTTACGGAAGCACAAATAAAATGGCATGGTCAGAAATTATGGCCATTGATGAAAAACTGATATCGATCAATGCTAATTTAATAAAAAATAGAGGTTGGCTAGTAATTAAAACGAATACTATTATAATAATACAAGTACTATTTTCATTAGCTATGCTTAAAGCTGCAGGTGAGGAATACCTGACAGAAATAATCGGAACTCTAGTTGTAAATGCAGTAAGCACTACTGTAAAATTACAATGCTATGTTTGGACTAGTATAATTGGTGATAGATTTATGATCTTGAATATCTTGTTGAGAAATAAAATTAACACTATAATCCTTCATAAATTAGTGTTTGGCAATGACAGTTTAGTTTACAGCGAGATAATTTTAGTAATGAAACTTCATTCACGTTTGGTGAACTTGGGAAAATTAGTAAATGTTTCTTATTCATTAATAATCCTCATTTATACTATATTACAGTGTGCAATAATCACAACACATATTTACACTTTGACATACATATATCTTACTGATAGTCTACTAAACGAACAGTTTCGCCCATTTATATTTGTTATAATTCCATCTGTAATGATAGCTTTTTTTGAATTAATTACTATGACAACCTGTACTGCATTTATGTGCAACCAGGTATGTAACGATTCGAATACAAAGAAAATGATACCCTTATTTACAACTGATACATTTTGATTCAAATCCAATTGTACTTTTCAGGCAAACTTCACCATTGAGCTATTGTTCGAATTAAATTTGACAGCCGAAAACAAGAGTACAGTAAAGTTGGTAAGCCTCACGCATTTGTGTGTATTCAAACTAACGTGTTAGTTGTAGGTGAAAAAAGTAATTCTTCACTTAATGCATAATAAATTAAGCGTAACTGCTTGTCAAATGTTCAAGGTTGATTACGGTATGTTGTTTAGTGTAAGTACATGACATGTGCAACTATTGTCATTTATGAATGTATTTTAAGATTGCTGCAACTGTAATTAATTACTTAATAATTATGCTTCAATTTGATACAATGCCCACCAAACAAAATGGAACATCAAAAAATTTGACAAATCCTGTAATGCATAATAAATAAAATCTTATATATAGTTATTCAGAACCCTACTCCGTTCCTTCCGATGCTATCCTGACCACGCCCATTCTTAATCCCACGAAGCATATAGTACCTAATGTAGGTATGTATGTTGGGATTCGAGGTTGAGATCTCGATCCGAAAAGGTCAACTTTATATAGACCAGCCAGTCTATTTGAAAAAAAAAGATAACGTCGTTTTCACGATGTTGGAGCCGGGATACAACAGGCGCTCTACCAGCAATTCCTAGAGGAGCGGGCAGCTCAGTGAGAGCTGTCATCGACGACGTCCAAGGAGTTTCGAATACCGCCAGCGATACCGTCACTGCTCGATCTACCGTTCGAGAGAGCGAGCAGCGACGCGCCACCTGCCGCCACCGAACAGAAGAGGATGCGGCAAAAGAAGACGCGACCACCACCGTTAGCAGACATCGCCTCCCTAGAACACATGCCAGCCACCTCCGCCGCCGCAGCCGCAACCGCCAACACCAAATAAAAGGCCCGCCCCGGATCTACCAGCCCGACGACTTCGTGTTGCAAAAGAAGAAGCCGAAGAAGACCCCGACGGTTCGCCCATATACGCCGCCGCCCACGGACAGCGAATTCCAGGCCCTGGAATCCTTCACCGACAGCCCTGCAGCGATGGAGCACACGACACAAGAAGCCACCAGGGAGAAAGTGCCTGCAGTAATCCTTCGCCAGAAGGATAACTGGGTCGCGTTCTCCCGATAAATGGACCGACAACGGATCGCCTTCACGAGAGCCAAGGCCTTCAGCGAGGGAATACGGGTTCAGCCTGCCTCAGTCTAGGACAGAAATAAGCTGATGAGGTATATGGATAAGTGTGGTACTCCGTACCACACTTATCAGTTAAAGAGCGAGCGATTGACTAAGGTGGTGATACGTGGCGTGCCCGTAGAACTAACCGACGTTAACGTTAGCTCAGAGCTAAAAATGCAAAACATTAATGTACTTTCTGTTTACAGGATGAAGCAGCAAGGACACTCGATCCCCCTCGTAATGGTAGAGCTGCCGACCGAGGAAGATAACAAGAAGATCCGGGAGGTGAAGCACGTCGCCCGCCTCCGCGTGACTGGAGGATTTGCGGCGGAAATCTGGCATGGGACAGTGTCACCGGTGTCAAGGTTTAGTCGCGCACAGCGTTGCTGCAGGGCGGCAGCACGCTGCGTAAAGTGCACCGGAGATCACCGCTCAATCCACGCGCTGAAGAGGATGAAGAATCCTGAGCAGCGCACCACCAACAATACATAATATAATATTACTTATTGTATTTTATTATATCTTGTAATACGTATTGTAAATACTATGTAATGTTATGTACTATAAAAATTCTAATAAACTTTGTTGAACGGAACTTGAACTGAACTATGTATGCTGGGAATCCATGATTGTGGCTGAACGAGCTTGGTAAGCTCAACCAGTCCGCCCTCCCCCTTGGGAAAGGAATGAAACACGTCGCCTTTTCCTTTTTTTATTATTCCGACATAACTCCTGTTTACATAGTATTCTTAATAGGAAGTGTAATTTAAACATTCTTATACGTTGTTACCCAGCAAACACTCGTTTTTTTTAAGACTTTTAGATTTCATTTGTCGAGGAAGCCGTTTGTGTTACAAACAACGTGATATCAACGTTACAATCATGTCATTATATACACGTCATTAATTCGTTACGGAAAACAAAAAAGAGAAGTAAGCTGCAATGAATCGACATTTGATTAATATTGGTTGAAGTGTTCTTTTAAGGTTGATAATACAACTTTTCTGTCGTACGTGCAAGCTGCATTGGCGCCAGAACTAACGGTAACGTATTTATTTTTTTTTGGTTATCTGTTTTAATATTTAATTTTTTTCTATACAGGCAAGAAGAAGGCGTATTTAACCCACAAATTATCTCGACTTGTTTGAATTGGTTACTCTTGTTTGAATTGGTTACTGCTGTTCTTGCTAACCTACAATATTTGTAGACGTATTCCATGATAGAATTTGGTGAAGAATACTGTGGTGGTTTATGCACTTCTTTACGAAAGGTTAAGGAACGTACAAAAGGTTATCTCCTAAACTATTAAACATTTTGTCGTGAACGAATAAGTTCAAAATAGATTAATAAAACCCGCCGAATCCGGTCCCATGCCATGTTGAAAAAGGGAAATGGGGAGGAGTAACAACCTCGTACACAATAGGGTTCTGCTGACCCAGCTGATAGCACCCTGTAAGGGTCCCTATCCAGGGTTACAAAAGAAAATTAAGGTCAACCGCTCGGATGGCGGAAGAAAATAACTAAACTCCAACGATAAGGAGAGGCGGTGGTAACTTACATATAGGGAAGATTTAGGAAGTTGAGGACAACAGCTTACCTAAGGGAAGGCCAGCCTGAAATCAAAGTCCCTAGTCTTCCGGATTGGGGGTTGGGGAAAAATGCAACCCAATTACCTGTAAAAGAAAGAATTGTGCAAAACAGGACAGACTGAAGTCTCGGAAAGTGAAGGGATTAACGCAACAACGAAATAAGCGATGGAAAGGATAATGAATATGGCAACATAGAACGTACAAAGTAGTAAAACCAAAATTACCGATATAATAAAGGAAATAAAGAAACTACATGTAGATATCACAGCCTTAACTGAGACAAAAAGAAAAGGATCGGGCTGTGAAATTCTAGACGACTTTATACTCATGTATAGTGGAGTAACAAAAGAAGAACGGGCATAAAAAGGCGTAGCATTATTAATTAAAAAATACATAAAAGAAGCATCTCTAACTTCGAAAGCATCAACGAAAGAATAATAAAGGTACACATGAACATAATGGGAAAACGAATAGCAATTTTCGGTGTGTATCCTCCTAACGATGACCAACCGGCAGCAATCAAAGAGGCATTTTATGACGATACGGAGGTAGCAGTAGATGACATCGGAGATAACAGAAAAATAATTATAATAGGAGACTTAAATGCCCGAGTGGGAAGTAGAGTAAACGACAATACAATAGGACAATTTGGAGAAAACTGCGTGAATGATAGCGGGAATAGACAAACAGATTTATGTAACCAAAATAACTTAAAAATTACAAACGGGTTCTTCAAACACAAGAACATTTACCGGTACACTTGGATACAACACAAGAAATCTTAAATCAATAATTGATTGTATAATAATACAACAAAAATCGTCAATACAAATTCTTGACCTACGAGTGTTTAGAGGAACAGAATGTGGATCAGATCACGAAGAGTAAAACAGAACAACAGAGGAACAAAGAAAATATGGAAAAGGTTAATATAGTTAAATTTAAATTAGAGAGTTTAAAAAAAGATAGTATTAAACACTTATAACTAGAGAGCGGATTTTATGCAAACTGCATATTGCTTATGTTTTATAGTACCACCCGCGCGTTTCGGTTTTTATACGAATCGCATTAATTATAATTATTTGGCACTAATTAGTTTTTGCATATTTTGCATATTTGGTCAAATACTGCATATTTGGCCAAATACTGCATATTTTGATGTTTTACGCATATTTTGCACTTTTTTTTGCATAATTTAACATTTTTTTTTCAATTTTTGCGTTGAAACTCAGGTTATGAAATATTTTGGGACTCTTGTTCAAAGTTAGAAATTTTTATATCCTTTTAAAATAAATACCTTTAAAAGGTGGTGTCTAACATCGGCAGGTAGTTGTTTACTTTTAATTATTGTCTGAGTTGACAACTATCGTAAATCCTAATACTTCCGGATTGCAAAGAGGTAATACGGTTTTCTGTTGAGTGCTTCTTAAATTTTTGTATGGAAAGAGTTGATGAGTAAAATATACATAGTTAATCCCTAACATCCAAATGACCTTGCTCAGTAGAAAACCCCTGTTTTAAAATAAGGAATAATATTGCCCATTCCTTTTTAAAACGTCCAAGTGACTAGTACTGCAGACTGCAGAACTTAGTTTTCGCATTATATTTAACATGCCAAAAGTAAAGAATAATTTAGTTCCAGTATGGATAAAAAATGTCCCTGCACTCCCAATGGACGGTAAAAAGGTGTTTTGTACAGCATGTGGAAAAGCGGTAAGTGACAATTCAGGATACTGTTTTAAAATATTTTCAAACACTGACAACAATGAATGAGGCCTTTAGTGAATACAGAGCAGGTATTAGTTTTCTATTCAAACGTTGTATTTAAATTTTTTTTTTTTTATGATTGTCGACCTGAACAGGCTAAATAAGGCCTATCGTGCTAAAGCACTCAGGAACACTTAGGAGGATGGATAGAGGGATAATGAATTGCCCATAGATGCCTATGAACAGCTACCTTAAATTTTCTCATATCATAAGTGAGAGGAAAACAGGAACTAGGGAGATCATTCCGGAGTTTAGAAGCCGTGTAGAAAAATGTGGATTGCGCCCGTTTGGTACGACAAGTGGAGATTTGTACTGCATACAGATGATGTGAATGAGCGAACCGAGTGCTTCTCGCAAAAATAGCCGGATATGGTGTCAAAGAATGTAATTCACCAGCACAATAGCCGTTGTAATAACGATAATACAAAGAAAGAACTGAAACCATCCTTCTATGCTCAAAGGACTGTATGTGAGAAGTTAAGGACGGGTCATTTATAAGCCTAATCGCTCTGTTTTGAATACGATCAACGATATCGAGAGCGTATTGGGGAGCACTAACCCAAAGGTGAGAATTATATTCCAGATGAGGCCGAATTTGGGCCTTATACAGCAGAAGGAGTTGTCGAGAGGTAAAGTACTGCTTAGATCTGTACAAAAAGCCTATTTTACGAGCAGCTGTTTTGGTAGCTAACAGAAGATGGTCAACCCATGAGAGATTTGAAGATACAGTCATACCCAACAGAGTAATAGAGTCTGAAAACTTAAGAACTGAGCCATTCATACTTACAACAGGAAATGATCGATCTTTTTTGGCGGACACAAGGCAACACTGAGTTTTGTTAGCATTAAGTTTAACTAGATTATTGCTTTCCCATTCGAGAATACGTTGAATGTCTTTGTTGATTGAATTTGCCATTTCAGCTTTAATTTCTTGATTTGACATAGAAGGTGGATTATCACTATGAGTAGACTGAGATGAACTACAGTGAAGAGTGCTATCGTCAGCAAAGCAATGGATGGGGTTAGTTGTTGAAGAAATAAGGTCGTTTATGTACAGCAGAAAAAGTGTAGGCGCTATAACGGATTCCTGTGGTACGCCCGCGTTAATGCTAACTTCTTTTGGAAAAAAGCCATCAAGTACGACACGTATTCGTCTTTTATCAAGGAAACTAGAAACCCAGTTGATGAGCGTATCATTTAACCCAAACGAGGTGAGTTTGGCAAGTAAACACTTATGCCAAACTTGGTCAAATGCCTTTGAGATATCTAAAGCGACTACAACTGTTTCACCGGACTGCTCTACTGTATTGTTCCAAACTTGGGCCACATATGAAAGAAGATCGCCTGTTGAACGACTTTGCCTAAACCCATATTGGTGGTCACTAAGTAGTTTGTTAGTTTCAAGGAACGTGAGCAGTTGCTGATTGATGGCTTTTTCCATGATTTTAGACAAAATGGAATGGTGGCAATTGGTCTGTAATTTGAGGGATCGGTCTTATCACCATTTTTGGGAATAGGTTGAACATTTGCTAACTTCCATGATGAAGGGAATTCCCCAGAAGGTATAGAGATCGTATAGAGCTTAGATAGAACTGGTACTAGTTCGGGGGGAACATTTCTTTAAGACAATAGCTGGGATACCGTCTGGGCCAGTCGCCTTATTGAGATCAAGCCTACTGATGATCGATTCCAAGAGCTTGTACCGAAAATGAATTGGTTTCATAACGTATGAAGAAGAGTTGACTAGGGGCACATCTTTTCCAGAATCATTGAGACACGAGTTTGATGCAAACAAATCCACAAAAACGTTGGCTTTCTCTACAGAATCAGCAACTACCGATCCGTCAATAGATGTCAGGGGGGGAAATGAAGATGTTCGAAAGTTTTTACTAATGGCTTTTGCTAAAGACCAAAATTTACGACTGCCTAAAGGAGATGTAGCTAGTTCATTGAATTTTCGTTGTTCGAACAACTTTTTAGTTTTAGTGATGACACTTTTGCAGATATTTCTAGCACCAACGTATTCTACATGACTGTCAACCGATTTATTAGATTTCCATTTAATGTAACATTTATTTTTTTAAAGATATTGCATCAAAACAAGCCTTATCGAACCAGGGTTGGGAACGTGAATGACCTACACGGTACCGTTTTTTCGGAATGTATAACTCCATTCCCATGAGGATGACTTCAGATACTGAAAGAGCGATGTCCGAAAAAGAGGACGACTTAAAACAATGTTCACGCCATGGAAAGGTTGCAAAGAAATCCCGTAAATCACTCCACCGAGCAGACTTAAAACACCACAAGGTTCTATCGGTTTTGCGAACAACAGTGGAATTAGGTACATTAGAAATGATTTTTATTAGACAATGGTCGGAAAGGCCTAAAGGAGAAAGAACGGAAGTAGATGAAAATTGAAGCCAATTAGAGTTATGAACATTGAAATCGCCTACAAATGAGATATCGCAAGATGGAAACTGAGACAGGAGATAGTCAACTTTCATACTAAGGTAATCGAAGAAGTCTTGAAAGTTGCTGTCATTAGGAGACCTATAAATGCAACAGTAGAATTTCACAAAATTAGGACCAGAACGTTTAAACCAAATCACGTCAAAATTTTTATTTTCTAAGGAAGAAACCCTCTTGCAAGCAATTCTGTCCTTGATGTACGCACATACGCCTCCTTGATGTCGAAAGTTAGAGTGAAGATGGTATTGAGGAAATTGCAAGTCGGGTGACTCGGAGCTTTCAGAGGAGACTTGTGTTTCAGATAGAAACAATATATCAGGTTGTAATTGTTCAAGATGTTGGTGAATAGCATTAAGATTAGACCTGATACCGCGGATGTTGCAGTAGTGAATCAGAAAGTTGATACTTTCGATGACCGAGGTCGCTTGGGCCCTGCCCTCCCGGACATCCGAGTGGGGCAGGATTTTACGTCCGGAATTTATAACCCTAGAAACCACAGCCATCTTATTTTTTAATTTGGGACTTTTAATCCGATAGGAAGACAGTGAGGGCGAGAAGGAAGAATAAGGATGAGAATAAATTAAGGATGATGGAAAAGGTAACCGGCAGCCCTTACCGAGCTCAGAAAATCGGAGACCCAATATTAAGGAGCCCATGGTAAGGGTGCATCGCTTTATAAGGTAACGCGGGAAATATTTAAAATACAACGATGAAACCTAATCGATTATGTTTTGATTTATTTTTAAATTGAGAATATTGGCTTAGATCGCATGCGAACGAAAATCCCAAATTACGCAACACATTGAGACCGCTCTGCATAAGGGAAAATTAAAAACACAGAAGAAAACCAAGCTCTCTCAAACATTTCTGAATCTTTACGTGAAACATCCAAAAGAAACGACCAAGAAGAATTCAATTTGAATTATGCAGTGCTCTAGTTGACATTCCCTTAAAAAAGCTTCAAAACCATACTTTTAGATCTTTTTTAGAAAAAATTAGTAACAAGCAAGTGCCAGATGAAAGCACACTTAGAAAAAATTATGTTAATGGGGTATATCTTGAAACAATGCTACATATAAAAGAAATTGTTAAAAATAAATATATTTATTTCATAGTAGATGAAACTACAGATTGTCGTGGACGTTATGTTGCAAATTTAATGTTAGGTTATTTAAGCGAAGAACAACCTGCCAAATCATATTTGATTTCTTGTAAAGTAATTGATACAACCAATAATGCAACAATAGTTAGATTTGTAAATGAGACTTTCACGAAGTTTTTTGTTCCCGATATTGTTCCAACAGATAAAATTGTTTTGATGCTTTCTGATGCCGCGCTATATATGATAAAGGATGGCCAACAATTGAAGGTATTATACGAAACTTTAATTCACGTAACATGTTTGGCTCATGGTATAAGTAGAGTAGCCGAAGCAATTCGAAATGAATTTCCTTTAGTAAATAGTTTAATAAGTAGCGTAAAGAAAGTGTTTGTAAAGGCGCCGACACGAGTACAGTTATACAGAGAAAAACTACCTAACATTTCTCTACCACCAGAACCTGTAATTACGCGTTGGGGAACGTGGCTAAATGCCGCTCTTTTTTATGCAGAAAATTTGTAAAAAATTAAGGAATTAATTTTAGATTTGTCTGATAATTCAAGTGCTTGTATCAATAAAGCGCAATCGGTTTTAAAGAAATGAGAACTGCGCAATCAAATAGCATTTATAAAAGCACATTATTATTTTGTAAGCGGGGCTATTTGTAAATTGGAAACGTAAGCATTGCCACTTAACGTATCGATTAGAACTAGTAAATAATATTCAAAAATTAATTTATACTGCCCCAGGAAATACTGGCAAAATTATTTCAAATAAATTTAAAGAAATTTTACAAAAAAATAGTGGTTATCAGCTGTTAACTAAAATTAACAAAATTTTGACTCTGGTCGAAAATCGGGAAGATCTGGATGTACAATTAGATTTGTCCATATTAACCGCATTAAAAAATGCACCTATAACGTCTGTAGACGTGGAAAGAAGTTTTCCACCTATAAATATATACTTTCTGATAGACGTCAAAATTTTCTACCAGAAAATATAGAAAAGCATATATTTATAAATTGTTTTGCAAAGCAATAAAGCATAGGAGTATTAAGTACCTATAATTTAAAATTTATAATACCATATGAACACAAATTATTTAGATAAGGGGTGGCCACGGTAAACAAAATCACTGTCTTTGATAGGTTCAGCTTGTTGTTGGTTCTACATGTCAATTAAATGTCCGTTTTGATTTGAATCAATCATGAAAGGTACGTTCAGAATTCCAAAGCCACCCTTTATCTAAATAATTTTTGTTCATATGGTAAATATATTATATTATTATTAATACGTATTATGTTAATTATGTATTATTTTTTAACTAATAGTTTGAATTTTTTATGTAAATACTTTCTTGTAAAAGTTTTTTGCACATTATGTATTAAATTTTTTTTTATTAAAGATGTAAAAATCACATTTTTTATTGGTAGTTTATTTTGCATATTTCGTAAAAATAATGCATATTTTCTGCATATTTTACAATTTTTAAGTGCATATATATTCACATATTTTGGCATTTTATAATGCATAAAATCCGCTCTCTACTTATAGCAAAACAGACTAGATCAGAAATTACAAGAAAAAGTATATGACGAAACAGAAACGCTGTATGAACATATTAAGCAAGCAATCCATTACGCAGTGAACAAAGCCTTGGGGAGAATGGACGATAAAAGAGTTAGTAAAAATATGTGGTGAACAGAAGAAATCGAAAAAGAAGTAAGAGAAAAGAAAGAACCATACTTAAAATGGCTCAACACAAAAGAAGAGACAGATGGACAAGAATACATAACAAAACGAATAAAAGCAGCCAGATTAGTATCGGGAGAAAAAAGTAAGAAACAAAAAGTGTTGAGAGATAGAAATGCTTAGAACGACAGAAGCCTGGAGATTCATTAATAAAGTTAGATTAGAAAAAAATATAGACGTACTACAAGTCATATCAGCTAAGCAATGGGAAACATACCATAAAAATCTTTTAACAAAAACACAAATAACAGTTAATATAATACATGTAAATTTTAACAAACTTAAAGATCTAAAGAACTTTATACCTTTGAGCGTTTCTCCGTTATTGTTTCTCTTTTAAAATTTGACGAATAATAATCTATTTTCTACTAGAATATACTTCTTGAATGGAACATTACGATCAAAAACTTTTGTATTAATGCCAGTTAGAAACTCAAGTATTATAACGACAGCATTAAAACTAACAACGTCCCTGTAAATTTATTGATTTATCTTTTAAAGTTGCATTTTATATAAATCATTACGATTTGTGACTAAAATTTTATTTAAAAGAAACACATGTCAGTATCAAATATTAAAACATTTTGCCGTCTGCCGGTTACCGTTTAGGTGTAAGTATGTTGGTTTCGTAAGTCAACGCATATTGTCAACATAGACAAGAGAAGTTTCATTACACCAGTTTCGTGATTAATAATCGAATTGAAACATACAATAAGTTCTGTAACGTTAACGAAATAACTTTAAGACAGTACAATGTGCCAAATTTAGTTCACCTTTAAATAGTACATTCAAACGCCAATACATGTGAAAGGAGGCAACCGACTTCTGAAAAATTTTAATTGCGGGTTGACAGAAGCGCCCGTAATTATTAATTAAGTCATTATATAGATTAAGTAATTTTTTATACAAAAAGTGGATTTTTTTTTATACTACCCCCTCCGTTATTGTATAAGCAATAATTATTAGCGTACTAATATAATTAAAGAATTAATTTAATTATAATTAAAATAACTCCCAACGCTCCCCCCTGACTATAAGGAGAATTTCCAAAAGATCCCACGCAATCGCACCGATCTTATATAGGTAGGTCACGCAGGCTTTCTGTCAACCGAGCTAGTAGAGTAATGTGACGCGACCTGCTTAGCATTCGGGAGGTAATGGGTTCGATTCCCGTTACCGTCTACCTTGTATGAGGTGTTTTCAGGGGGTTTCCTCATACACGTGTAGCGACATGGTCACTGCATATACGCACACCATGTGCAGCTTCTTAGGCGAATGATGGGGTACTGTTTTCCCCCACAGAATCCTAACTCCGTTACTTCCGAGCCTATCCTGACCACACCCATACTTAATCCCCCCATGCACATATACGTAATGCATGTACGTATGCTGAAAATCCATGATTGTGGCTGAAAGAGCTTGGAAAGCTCAAGTAGCCCGCACTCCCCCTTGGGAAGGGAATTAAATCCGTGACTTTCCTTTTTTCCTTTCCTGCTTTCCGTCATCTTCTTCGTCCTTTCTGCGTTATTGCAAAGTTCGAAGTTGCATTTACTAAAGAATATGAGATATAGTGTGTATAATTAGTTAAGTAAATTTATCTTAATAGATACTTACTCGAGAATTGAGTTTGAAAGTGTTTGATTCATCTTAATACTTGTAGTAAGAATCTTTTGCTACCGGTAACCATGTATCTATATTTTAACCGCTGAAACTTAAGTAAATCGTGAGAGCTCGTTTTTATTAACAATCATCCATTTACCATCAATCATTCGTGAAAGAGCTGTGTTTGTGAAGAAGGATCTTTGTCTATTCCCCAACGGACGATCGTCCGCAATAACTTAGTTTTAGGAACCACCGTACTCTGAAGTTATCCTCCGCTGATGATCTTGAGGAGGCCGTTTGGTAGACCGTGTATTGTCCAGAATTGGCCCAAAGACAGTCTGAACTGGAGCATCTCTTTTCGTGGCGCCGGTCTCAACCCCTTGGCACCAGAAGCTGTCCTCCGTATACCGTCCAGGAGTTGAATAGTTGAAATATTTTACAGTAAAATATGTTCAAATTAAGTTTATAATTTTTCTTCCAAACGAGTCTTAATTTTTTGTGTTGGTGGAAGGTGACTGTAAGCTTCACTTGCAGACCGCAAATGTTTGCTCGTAAGGTTATACATCTTTGTTGTTCTAGCACATGGCATTAGAGTTACAAATTAAGTGTTTATTTAGTTTTTCTTACCGCGGGCAGCGAAATTTAAATACCTGCGCTAAAAAGAAATACGGATAAGTTGAGGCATATTCGACGTGTGTATCCATTTACAAGCGTAAGACATTGATGCTCTAAGTCTTTTACTTATTTTTACTTGAATACAGAACGGCACATTACATGCATCTTTAAAATGATTAAAAGTTGTAGCTAACGTTTCTGTTTCTGTCGTATCTGGACGATTTTATCTATCGTAATCGGTCTTCTATTACAAACGAGTACATATATGGATATTTTATGGGACGTTGAAGAAAGAAATTAAAGTAAGTACAAATTAGTTTCTTATTGCAAACTCCAATCTATTTGAAAATGTCTGGGAAATCGTGAAACAAACGTTTCCAAGATCTGATATGTTGCATGTACAAGTATTTTTATCGAGAGAAAGATGATTTTGGACCACTAACTAATGTTGAAGTAACATAAAAGCAGGAAAAACGTTAAACATTAGTGTGCCGACAATAACGAAGGTAATTGAAAGCAAGGAAAGAAACCTTAACGAAACCTCGCCACAAGTTTAAAGTAGATGATATATCTTAAGGTCTACAACATACAATATGAGATATAGTTTTTCCCAAGTATTCTGAAACGCTCAGATAAACATTCGAAGAGAACAAATTGGTAGTAACATCTCTGACTGACTAGTTAGTAGAAATAATGTTGAGGATATAGTTAAAATATGAGGGCGGATAAAAAATAAAAACCCTTTAATTAATCACTCAATCTTTCTGGAATGTGTATTCCCTTTATCAAGACACTAAGATGTATAAGGTCAAAAAGGTTAAAATCTATCAATGTAGCCAGACTTACTTAGTGAGATAATCGAAGTTTACGTGAACACAAAATTTGATAAATATATAACATTCTCCCATTAAATTGAAAAACTATTTAATTAAATTGTTAATTTATAAAAGTACGTAAATTTGATAATTGCAACTAACGAGAATTTGATCATTTTCATATTCTCCTTTTGAGTGCTAAGACTAAGTTGGTCTTCATCCTTGGTGAATGATTCGATTGATGACCACTGAAACCATTGCTGCTGTTTTTTGGACTATTCAGTGGGTAGAACATTGTTAGGACCCCGATGGAGGAGTATTCCTAGGAACGGAATGCAACCATTGATTTTAACTTCTGAAGTAAATTAAAAATGACAATCGTAATTGTTGAAAATTACCAATGCTTCGTCGATTTTATCTACAGGTACTGATAATATTAAATCGTCGACATATAAATTTGTAGTTTGTAGTACGTGTTTTGTTAAATAATAGGTAACTAGATTGGTAAATGAATTTTAAAATGTTGATAAAGTTGTAATAACCCAATGCGCAGTTTGTTGTAATCTCTGGCCAATGTTCTTGGATGCTGGTCAAAATTACTTCCAACGGTAAGTTATTAAAAAGCGAAATAACATCAAAACTGACTAATATGTAATTCGGTGGTAGTTAAAATAATTAATGGACTTACTGAATGGAAAGTAGTCTTGTATACAAAGCAAATTTTCTTGATTATTTGATTTGGTTAAAATTTGAGGAAATTTTCCATTCGGAAAGATAATAGGTCTCATAAGTAGATTATTCAGTTTTCTGAATTTTAGGAAGAGCATAAAACCGTGGTGCCGCAGAACAGCGTGACAAAAGTGAATTACACAATAATCATCTTTTTAATATGAAAGCAAATTTGTTGCGCTCTTGATCTAAAATGTTTAGAACACTTTCTGGATCACGCAGAGCGATTTGTGTGATGGTTAGAACCTTGCATTTATGTAATGGAAAATAATGATATTAATTTGGACCTAGGCGGATTTATACACAACTCTGCGCTTACTTAATTTGCCTACGACGGCGAATAGTGTGTGTGAGTGTCTGTAACTAGCACCACGTGGGAACAAGGGTATAACTTCCCGTTTATGGTGGAGATGGTTTGGGGTTCATCGGCAGGTTAGGCTTACTTTCCGTCTACCTGACGGTCGGAGGAATGGTTTTATTAAATCTGGGTGTAAACGAACGTAGTTGCTAGAGTAACGTAAGCGTCGGTTATTGGTCTACCATACGTGGGGATTAACAATAAATTTCAAATCTATAAAAATTTAATGTGTTTTAAACATTTTTCGCAGTATTTCAAATTAGCTGTCCCAAATTATTTTGAATGTTTTAATCAGTGAACATTCTTATTTCATGTACCTGCCTTTCACGGATAAGCTGTGACGCGCGTGATTTTATTTATCGTATCTTTTCCACTTTCATAATTTTACCGTAAATAAATAATAATTTCACCTTAACTAAGACCCGTATATTACGCCATACATCATTCTTAGTAGATAGTCTCTTATTAATTTGTGATGATCCTGAAATCCTTACTATAAATTTTTCTATCTCAGTAAATAGTTTCCCATCAAGACTTATTTTCTAGTTTTCTAGTTCTTTCCCCAACTATAATGGCATTGTTAATAAATGTTGTACACTCCTCTCCCACTCCGTCCAAATTTTTCTATAAATATTTGATCGCCCGCATTCCAATTTGATTATTATTCTTGTTTCCGCTATATTTAATTCCTTAAATATAGTATCCTGAGAAATTATACCTGTAGATTTGCGAATTATTAAATCCTGCCTGATATAAAGAGCCCTTTAGTACCTGATACCCTGTTTTATTACTATTTACTACATACTTCCCATACATTTAATAACCATATCAGAAATTAACCTAATTTTGGTCAGGAAGTTATTTTTATTACGATTCTCTTGAAGTTTGTACCATAAGGGGAGTGAAGAAGAATCACTCATGGACGTTATTATTATCAACGGTGATTACGGCCCCGAAGAAGTAATAACTACACGACGCACCCCAAAAACCTATCCTCCCTTTTTTGAGTTACCAGTGACCGAGAACTCATTCTTAACACGATCCACTAGGAGTTTCTACCATTAGGGGACTGTAACAGAATCACGGAGTGTGATTGGCTGTCTTCCCAGACATCCGTCACCATACACCACCTCATTCTAGTTACACCAGATCCGAAACATAATATTCACATAACTTCACATTTCGTTCCTTATAATTTCATTATAAATTTTCTTTCATCCACCGCACATTTTCCTTAGTTACCCTGTATATTATATTAATTTTCCCGTCTATACTATCAAATCTATTTTATATTAAAACAAAGTTCACGTAATTCACCCAATACATACACAAGGTCACGTCCACGTTTCTTTTGAGTACATTTGATTTAGTATAAAGCTTTATTTCACGCTTTGGATTTTGGTAATCAATTACTACGTTTAAATCACCTCAACTTACCAAACTCTTTCCTTAATTATTATGCAAGTTATCATTTGCTAATTAAACGACAAAGAAAGAACCGTAAGAAAAGGATATATACCCCTATAATAATTTCCGTAGTTTCTATATATACAGGGTGTCCCAACGATAGAGTAAAGTAAGTTTATGCTTAACTAGAATTATTTGTGTAAATATTGTATGGACCATGGGGTAGAGGTAAGAAGTGTGCATTTTTTTTAAATATTGGAAGTTATACAGAGTGCGCCAGAAAAGCAGGACGTGAAAAAGTATGATTTTTTAAATAGAACACCCCGTATTTGATTTTAGTTTTTAATTCTAGGTGTCCATACAAACATATTTTGTCATACAAAAGATTGGCTGAAAGTTTTTAGTTCTTGAGATATTCGCGTTTAAAGATTATTATGGTCATTTTCGTGGGGTTGATGAATGGGCAATTGTTCCGTTATTTCACAATAAAAAAAATTGATATTTCGTGTGAAAAATGAGTGATATTATACTAACGTTTAGACCGAGTAGTATTTCTAATTTTCTCAACAGGGTGTTTGTTATAACCATTCAAATTTGAAAATTCTCAAATTAAAAAATCAGTTTTTTAATTGCACACCTATATATTTTTATTTCATTTTATTCGGGATTAAAAATCTATCATTTTTGTTAAATATATCCTATATCTATTTTTGATAGTTTTCGAGGAATTTCGATTTTTCACACTAGCTACTTTATTTTCGATAACATTGCATTGCATGGATCTTGGTAGCCATGGAAAATAATAATTGCGTTACTAAGATACAAAGGTTTCCTACTTGTCAAAATAAACACATATTAAATTTGTCGTTTTCGCATTTAACTTGTTATCAATTCTTGTATCAATTATGGATTATTCGACAAATGAATTAATTGATATGATATACGTGTTGGGTGAGGCTGAAAAAACCCTTTATTGGCACAACGAATCTACAAAATGAAATATCCTGAACGTCGAATACCTACTACTGTTGGCTTGGAAAATTTGATGGATAGATTTGATTCTAGCGGTAGTGTTAAATACTTCAAACGTAAAGTTGTTAATAAAAGGGCAACTAATGAAGAAAAAGAACTTGAAATATTATTAAATATTCAAGAAAATCCCCAAGTGAGTTCTAGAACGTTAGCGACGGTATGTGAGAAGTTCAAAACCAAAATCATTGGTCACTAAATGTGTGGTGTGGTATACTTAATGACCAAATTATCGGTCCCTATTTTTTTGATGATCCATTAACGGGCCGCAGCTATTTGCATTTCTTACGTGAAGAATTGTTTTACTTGAGGATATCAATTTAGAAGGACGACTAAATATGTGGTTGCAACAGGATGGTGCACCTCCACATTTTATCGGGACGTAAGAATTCTTGAACCAGCAATACCCGGAGAAATGGATAGGACGTAATGGCTTTATATTATGGCCACCCAGGTCATGCGATTTAACTCCACTGGATTTTTTCCTATGGGGATACATAAAAGATCATGTATATTATTAAACCTACAAGAGGACATTAAAATAGAATTCGAAGCTTGTCACAGTGACCCTTTTATGTTATCCGAAGTGAGACAGAACATGAGAAAAGGCTCAATATGTGTATTCAGCAAGAAGGCTGTCTATTTGAGCATTTACTAAGACGCAATGTTGAATAATTATTGAATTACTGTTTCTCATTAATAAAACTGTTAATATTCTCGCTTAGGTGGTTTGTTTTATTTCGTCGCAATTGTTTTCCATGGCTACCACGATCCACAATAATATTATAGTATCGTATGTAACGTAGCTAGTGAGAAAATCGAAATTCCTCGAAAACTATCAAAGATAGATATAGGATATATTTGACAAAATGATAGATTTTTAATCCCGAATAAAATGAAATAAAATATATAGGATGTGCAATTAAAAAAACTGATTTTTTTAATTTGAGAATTTTCAAATTTGAATGGTTATAACAAACACCCTGTTGAGAAAATTAGAAATACTACTCGGTCTAAACGTTAGTATAATATCACTCATTTTTCACACGAAATATCAATTTTTTATTGTGAAATAACGGAACAATTGCCCATTCATCAACCCCACGAAAATGACCATAATAATCTTTAAACGCGAATATCTCAAGAACTAAAACTTTCAGCCAATCTTTTGTATGACAAAATATGTTTGTATGGACACGTAGAATTAAAACTAAAATCAAATACGGGTGTTCTATTTAAAAAATCATACTTTTTCACGTCCTGCTTTTATGGCGCACCCTGTATAACTTCAATATTTTAAAAAATGCACACTTCTTACCTCTACCCCATGGTCCATACAATATTTACACAAATAATTCTAGTTAAGCATAAACTTACTTTACTCTATCGTTGGGACACCCTGTACAAGTTGACCCGTTCACAAACACTACACATTCACCTTTTTCTACCTCACATTGCATTATTAATTTTCATTTTCGGAAAAACATTTTTGCTGTCTTAGAAAACTGCTCGATCTTCTTATTTACAGTTACCGACGTCAGCTGATAACCGCCGATGCCGCACCACCAAATCCTAAACCCGGTCAAAAACGATGCAGATCTTTACAGTTCCAACACAACGTTATAAATGGAAATTAAGGCCAACAAATTATTTATTAAAAACCTTGTTCCTTTATTTATACGCTAAGTATTGTTATTTTAATAATAATAATAATAATAATAATAATAATCAATAATAATAATTCAATTCAATTCAATTCAAATTGTTTATTTCAAATAATCCGTACAGTTATCGGTCCTGCTAAGCCACTGACTTGTCTGCAGGTGCCGAATTACCTAAGATGTTACATATTATACAATCAATAATAATAATAATAATAATAATAATAAAAAGTAGACCCACAAATAATTAACCTATTAGTAAAACAATGACAATGTGGAAAACTAATATCGTTCTTAATAACACCAATATCGATCTGCATATCAACATCCAACGTGGCATATTTCAAGGCGATGCTTTAAGCGCATTATGGTTCTGCATAGCATTAAACCCACTTAGTAATGTTTTAAACACAAAAGACAGTGGCTACAATATAACACCAACGCAAGAAAGCTAAGCCATCTGTTGTATATGGATGATATCAAACTTTTATCCAATACAAACGCAGGTCTCAGAAGACTACTTCGAACAGTAGAACAGTTTTCAACGGATATTAAAATGAACTTTGGCCTAAATAAATGCAAAACAAACCATTTACGTAAAAAGTATGGTGCCAAATAGAGACTATATATTGTTACAAAGAACTGGTGAAAAGTATAACTTCAATGAACAGGCATGAGTCATATAAATATCTAGGTATTTACAATCACAAGGCATCGACAAGAATGAAATGAAAACAACTGATTGAAAAGTTTAAACAACGATTGAATGCCATATTAAATCAGCTGTCTTCTTTAAATAAATCTAAAGCAACAAATTCCTTTGCAATACCTGCCATTAGTTATAGTTTTGGTATTATTAAATGGACTCCTACAGATATAGATGAGCTTAACAGACTAATAAGAACAAGTTACACAAAATATCGTGCACACCACCCAAAAGCATGTAAAGAACGTTTTCACCTACCTAGAATCATGGGAGGCCGAGGTATAGTAGATCTACGTATAACTTAAGAACCAGATAAACACTACGCTCATATTTTTACAAAAGGCTGAAACATCAAGTCTATACAATCTATGTAAACATGGATAAAACTTAACATTAAACCTCAACAATAAACAGTATCAACCGGATGTCGATTACTCGATCACATATCTTAGAAATAAATGGCTACAAAAAAATTGCATGGAAGATATGCAATTTCTTAGAACAAGATAACATTAACAAACAAGCATCTGTGTCATGGTTAAAACAAGGAACATCTTTTAAACAGAAGGTTTTATATGCGCGATACAAGACCAAGTTATGTCCACTAGATCATATTTGAAATATATTGTAAAAGATGTCAGTATTACCAGTACCAAATGTCGAATGTGTAGTTGGTAATGAAAACATAGAACACATAATCAGCAGTTGTCAAACCCTAGCACCTAAAGAATATACAAATAGGCACAACAATGTAGGAAGATCTTACATATAGAACTTAGTTTAAAATACAAGTTTACTGAACAAAAACCCTTATTACATGTATACCCCACAATCAGTAATGGAAAACGAAATATGTAAATTGTACTGGGACAGGGACCTATTAACTGACAGACCAATTCAACATAACAGACCAGACATATGTATACTAGACAAGACACACAATAAAATGCTATTCATCGAAATATCTGTACCTGCTCCTGTAAATATAGATAGAAAACATACGGAAAAAATTGAGAAATATTTACCACTTGCTCAAGAAATAAAAGAAGTCTGGAGGCTTACGGAAGTTCAAGTCGTACCAATAATTTTGGGAGCTACCGGAGAAATTCCTCAAAAACTAACGGAAAACCTTAAAACCATTGGACTATCGGCATCTCTCTATATTCCAATGCAAAAAGCAGTTATTCTTGCAACTTGCAACATAATGAGAAAGGTATTAAACATTAAGCGATAATATATCATTCATCTTGCTTATTATAAGCCGATGATTGAGCAGAAACCAACCGTGGTAACACGTGAAGAAGAAATAATAATAATAATAATAATAATAATAATAATAATAATAATAATAATGCACATAGCCCGTTATGGGGCTCAGAAAAACTAGATAGTCGTGGTAAGATGGTGGAAACCCTACTGGATACGGCACCCATAGTGCTTTTAAATAGTGGCAAACCTACGTATTTCAATGCGAGATCCAACTCCTTTTGGGCTATAGACCTAAGCTTAAGCTCGCCACAAATAGCGCTACAGTATGAATGGTCTCCATTAGACGACCTACACGGAAGTGACCACTTCCCAATAATACTGTCTACACAAAATGTCAAATCTCAATGGGTACTTCCTGAAAAGTGGCGTTTAAATACGGCAAACTGGGAAACGTACAAAAACTGCATACCAAAGCCCAATAGAGAACTAGACATAGACTTATTAGTAAATAGTTTTACAGAAAGCATAATAAAAGCAGCAGTAAAGTGTATATCCAGAAGAGGAGTAGGAACGAATAAACCTCCAGTTCCATGGTGGAACGTAGAGGTGGCAAACGCAATCCGAATCAGGAAACACGCTCTACGTTCATTTATAAATAGTCCTACTATGGAAAATTTGATCAATTTTAAACAAAAAAGAGCAGCAGCCAGACGCAAAATATTAGAAGCAAAAAGATACTCTTGGGCAAATTATGTCTCCAGTATTAAGGTTCATACACCAACCGCAGATGTTTAGAGGAAGGTAAAGGCAATATCTGGCAAAACTAAACCCTTACCGTCTCTTAAACTACAGGAGAACGGCGTAATCATAACAGATCCAAAACATTTAAGCAAAATATTTGCAAAACATTTTGAAAGAGTCAGTTCTGCAGATAATTATGATGAACCGTTTAAGAGTAACAGAATTGCTAGGGAGAAAAGCTTTACGGATACAGAAAATCAAGTCTGTGGATACAATGCTGTGTTTCTAATAGAAAATATAATGTTTGAACTAAAACATGTAAAAGAAACTTCTCCGGGAATAGACAATATTGCTCATGCAATGATTAAAAACATGCCACAAGTTGCCTTAGAAGATTTACTCTATATATACAATAGAATATGGACTGAAGGCCAATACCCAACTAGCTGGAAAACATCGATCGTCGTTCCTATATTAAAAAAAGATAAGAACCCTCTAGAACCGTGTAGCTATCGCCCGATTTCTCTGGCAAGCTGCATGGGAAAGATCCTTGAGAGGATGGTAAACAAAAGGCTAGTGGCTTATTTAGAAAGGAACGGGTTACTAGACAAGTACCAATCGGGGTTCAGACAAGGATACTCTACTAGAGACAACGTGACAGATCTAGCCACGACTATACAGGAAATATTCTTTAAAAGGCATCACTGCACAGCAGTGTTTTTCGATTTGCAAAAGGCATATGACCTTGTATAGAAATACGGAATCTTAGAAAAATTGTATAGATGGGAGACACGGGGAAGCATGTTTCAATTTATTAAGTCATTCCTAATAGAGCGATAATTTTGTGTTCGGATAGGAGATTGTTTCTCCAAAAAGCACAAATTAGACATAGGCATCCCTCAGGGATCACCAATCAGTGTGAGTTTATTCTTAATCGCAGTAAACGGTCTAACCAGTAAACTACATCCTACAGTAAAATACTGTATGTATGTAGATGATTTAGTTGTTTTTGCACACGGCGAGGGAGACAAATCCCATAATGCAACACTGCAAAATGCAGTTGACTCAATAGTGAAAGAAGCGGAAACAGTAGAGTTCAAGATATCTCCAACAAAAACGGAATACATTCACTTCTGTAAACTCAGGCATCCACATCAACCACCAAGGTTGATTTTAAAGGAAAACAAAATAAAATGTGTAACGCAACATACATTCCTGGGAGACATAATTGACAAAACTTTATCGTGGAAACCACACGTAGTAGCAATTTCAAAAAAAGCACGAAATTCCCTAAATTTATTAAAATGTTTATCAAATAGCAACTGGGGCGCAGATAGAGAAGTTCTTCTACGCCTATATAAAACACTCATATTGGCCGCTCTGGACTACGGCTCCATTATATATGGCTCTGCGGCCAAAAGCAATCTAAAGGTACTTGATACCATTCAAAATGCATGTGTAAGATACGGGCTAGGGGCATTTCCTACTACTCCTGTTAGTAGTCTTTATGTTGACGCAGGAATACTGCCACTAAGGTACAGGAGAACATGGCTCCTAATGAAATATGCCGTAACAATACAAAAACAACGTCGCCACTATATGAACAAGATTTTATTCAAAAATAGAGGTGAGCCCCCAAAGAAACTAAACCAACCAATAGATAATAGAATAAAAGATGCTATACAAACGTTAAGTATAGAGAATCCCTTCCAATTACAAGAGAAACATATAAAAAACAAAATATGGGCTAAGTGGCAACAGGAATGGCAAACAGAGGATAGATTTTTAAAATTATTTATACCGATAGCTCACGAAAGGAAACCGTTTCCTCCAATGCCAAGAAGAAATAGCGTCATATTAACACGCCTTCGACTAGGGCACACGAAGCTCACACATACATATATACTTAAGAATTTAGACCAACCCTTATGCGATATATGTAATGTAGCACTAACTATACAACATATATTCGAAACGTGTGACAAATACCGAGATATCAGATTAAGATTAAGTATTACTAACGGAATAGAAAACGACGTAAATTTCTTATATGTAATGGAACCATATTATACAACACAGTTCCCATGTAATATGGGTTACATTTATATAATTCTCATGTTATGATTCTCATAAGTTAAATTGGTACCATGCCTAGTATTATAATTGTGATATGTATTTTGAAGTTGATAAGCATTCTAAGTTCTTCTTTACAAATTTTAGGATTTCTAGAATGTAAAAGCAAGGCATTACTTATAAATAAATATTTGCAGGATGTGTAACGATTAATATGAAACATGCATCTTGGTGCTCTCTTGTAAAACAAATATTCCATATTTATGCGCGTTTTAGTAGGTACGATATAATTTTATTTTGTTTTATAGTCAAAATACCGATTTCATTTGTAAATAAATTGTTCATAACAGATTCGCTTATATCATTTTATAATAGGCAACCAATCTTACCGTCAAACAGTCAAACCTGAGTTCTCGTAGACAAAGAATCAGAAGTACAGCTTGTACAACAAAGGGGTATTACAAATTTATATATTTTTTATTTTGTGGGGATACATAATTATTTAACTCATCGTTGTATACCTTTATTTACTTATTTCTACATTGCATTTAACCTAATGACTTTTAATCATATCAATTCTGAATTTCATTACTATGTCATCCAAAAGAATTTATCCACTGAAAGACACGTGATTTTCTGCGTTCAATATGAAACAATCCAAATTATATTGGCATACAATCCAACATACTATTTATTGAATAAAGTATTGTGCATTCCTTTTTCAACAAGCTTGTTTAGGAAATAAAGTTTTTCTTCGTAACATCTATCGTACATGTAATATTTTTTTGTACCACTGATGATATTAACATTATGGTTATAATGCAGTGTGAACCTATCTAATAATAAATTTAACAATTGTCACTGAAATTACTTTTTTACTTTCTGGCTACGCTTACGATTACTTACTGTAGATCTTGACTCTTATCATCTACCGACTACTGATATACGTCTAGCTGCCATCTGTCTTTTTAGGATAATCGTAATAAGGGTGGTCTACAATTACATTCATTTCCATTGTCGATTGTTGAGCTTTACTTATTAATTAAATATCAATTTACTGAAGGTTTGCACCAGTAGATATGTTTACATAATATGATTGTTTCTGTCGAACTGCGATGGATGCGCAGTATTTGTTGCCCCTAGCATAGATTGATTTGAAATATGTTGTCCCTAGTAACCGCACTTGTTTTGCTATTTATTGACAAATAAACTGCGAAATTTGGTTAGTCAAGCTTCAATAGTGTCAAAGTTGAAAGTAGTGGTTGCGCGAAGATGTTGGGAAATGAAAAAAGTGAGCTTCATGAAGTGCCTACAATAGAAAAGTTTAACACCTAAAGAAATTAATACAGATATGGTTGACATGCGTGGACATTCTTCTCCTTCCTATAAAGTAGTAAAAAATTGGTCTCGAGCGTTCAAATGTGGCAGAACAACCTACGAACGTGTAAAAGGTGCTGGTGTGCCTCATTCTGCGTGTACTCAATAAAACATTGATCTTGTGAATGACATGATCATAAAAGATCGTGGATTGACAAGAAGACTTGTAGCGGAGAAAATAGGCTCTTCAAATGGTACCGTTAGAACCATAATAAATGACTATTTAGGACTTCATAAGGTGTCAGCAAGATGGTACAACTGGAACCATAATAAATGACTAGGGTTTTATAAGGTGTCAGCAAGATGGGTACCCCGAATGTTGATACTCGAACAAAAGCCTTTGAGAGTCACTTCTTAACAGCCAATTTAGCCTTACTTAACTGTAATCCTAAATATCTCCTCGATCGCTATGTTACGGTTGATGAAACTTGGGTTCATCACTTTGAACCCGAGTACAAACAACGAAGTATGGAGTGGCGTCATCCAGAATCTCCCCCTCCACGCAAATTTCGTGTACAGGCTTCAGCGGGCAAGATAATGGATACAGTTTTTTGGGATGCCGAAGGAATTTTACTGGTAAATTTTTTTGAACGTGGCCACACAATCACTGGTCAATATTATGCAGAATTAGTTACAAAACGTTGTTATTGCATTCAAGAAAAAAGAAGAGGAAAACTGTCACACTGAATTCTCTTTTATCAAGACCACGCCCCGGTTCATAAAAGTCTTGTCTCGATTAATGCAATTCATGACGTTGGGTTTGACGTTATGGAGCATCCACCCTACTCCCCTGATTTACCTCCCAGAGATTTTTATATATTTCCAAAGCTAAAAGAGAGTCTGTAACCTTAAAAGCGGCTGTTAAAGTATATAAACACTAAAACTGGGCCAACTTATAATATTAAAACAAAAGCGATGATGTAATGAATTAATAAATTGATTGTAATTGATCGAATAATTGTAATTAATAAAAAAATATTAAATATCAATCGCTACTGCCGTCGGCTCATCGGTAAATTAAGATAGGGAGGGTTCTAATTTAGAGTTTAATTAACCTACCTGAACTGCTAGTTGCTTCTTTTCTGCTTAATTATTTTCACTTATCCTTAATTCAAAACAAATGTTATCTAAAAAGTATGAAAAAAATAATAAAATCTGGAGCGCCATGTTGTCTTTTTTTTTATATATCTATATAGGAACAACAAAACCTAGTTAATGAATACTAATAAACAAATTAACACAAATGAAAATAAAATAACAAGTTATACATAAGTTTATTTAATATATGATTGAAAACGTAAAAAAATCAGAAGTCATAAACTATACTAAATTATATAAAAAAACATTACCTTTTAACGGTTCTGTTCGTACACTGTAACTGGTAACTATGAAGCAGAATGGTTCATATGGTGAGGTCAATGTCTTGCTTAGTTATCCTTAAAATATGGAAATTTAATTCGCCAAATTTATTTGTAAAAGTATGTAGAACTCGCGTTGTAAATGTAATTCAAGTAAAACTTGCCATTTAAATTAATAGAATAGTAAAATTACTGACTTATACGTGCCATTAAAAATATATTATAAAAATGCCATATAAAAGTATGCATTAAAAAATATGAGTAAAATAATTGCAAAGTGAGTAATTAAAAAAAGTGCTTAAGAAAAAGTGATTAAAAGGTGATTAAAAGGTGCCTTAAAAAAAAGCAAAGACTTTAGTTTTAAATATAATGAGAAAAAAAACAACTTACCACCAAAATCTGATGGCACCAAATATAAAAAAATTATGTAAAAATCATGCTTATAGCTGTAATATTCAGCATTAAGTGAATTAAAAAAAAAGCTTTCAGAATAACTCAAGTGTATTCCCCTTAAAAGTCTTCACGCTTGCGCGGATGCAATAATATAAATCCAATTTTTTAAGAAAGGGAACTAAAACTATTTATGTAATATTACACCCAAAAGATTTGTTCTAGGAAATGCCAATTAAATTGCCATTCTCAATTCTACATATTAATAATTAAAAACTTTTCTAATATTACGCCAAATAAATGAACGATTCTTAAATTAATGTACTTTTTAATACAACCACAAAAAAGGGTTGTTACAAGTCTTCGTGGAACAAAATTTAAGAGCGATGACGCAGTTATGGCAGCAGTGCAGAACTTCTTCTGTGATCAAGAACGTGTTACTTTGCTTGAATATAAGTGGAGTAAGGGTCTAACAATGTTGTATTCTATGCTAGGGACATTAAATACTGTACATCCCTCATATTTGACTTTTTCGCCAGTTGCACTAAATCTTAGATTTCTATTAAATGAACCAGTTCTGCGTACAAATTTTACATACTAACGTATACTATACTAATATTTATGTGTATAACTTGTATTCAAATTGTAGGCCATTATTTACGTATTAACTCTACCACTGTCTCCAACTGGAAATATTACATTCTGTAAACATGTACTGTGGTTGATTCGTTCAAAAGTATTGTGGATTTTTTCCTCAGAATTGTTTCTGAAGGTAACTCGTTCGTTCAATATTGGAAATATCCTTTTTGCTCTTAACAGATGCCCAAGGGAAGGAAGATGTGAAACAATAAAACCATTGTTATATCAACCGAAGTATAAGGCTACATTACAATTTTATTAATTCATTCATCTGTTAGATTTCTTAAAGTACAATTTGCAGTTTTTTACATACTTGCACTGAGATCAAATTGTAACATTATCACCATATAATTACATATTGTTACCAAAACCTTCAAAATTAAATAGTAATTTGCTAATTTAAAAAATTAGTTACTTACGGCATGTAGCATAGTAAAATCGACGTAAAAAAGTTTACAGGCACTAATTCTTAATTTATGATGCATTAAATTTAAGATTACTTTCTTAACCTAAAATAATTAGGATTTGAATATCAATGTGTAAGGTTTTGTACAGTATGTCCACATTTCGAAGGGATTAAATGGGTAACTCTCTTAATATTAGAGCTAGCGAATTGTAGTTTCTGTTTTCCTTGCTCGATTTTTGAAACAAATGACGTAAACAATTTTGTACTAACATTTTTAGTTTTAAAGAAACAGGGCGATATTGAAAATTGTTCAACTTGAAGAGGGCGTCATCTCGGTTATTGCAAAAGATATTAACATTCTCTAACACATTCTTAAGACACTTTTTCATAAGGTCAACGTTGTGTCGTTACATTTGCACTCCGACGTTTCGGCTCCTAGATACCATCATCAGATGAAAAGTCTTAAATACGGACCTGGATTTGTTTCTTATGCTTTTTGTTTTCTTTTTAGCTATTATAAAAATAGTAAGACAAAATTGCAATGTTTTTGCGTTTAGCCTGTCAAAAGTCCAATAAATGTTTTTTTCATTTTATTTTTACTGAACGAACGAAATTTCAATGCTGCACTTTAATTAATTTAATAACCTAAACCTACCTAAAACTACTAACAACATCTACTTACAATTAAATACTAAAATATTGAATAACTACTTAATTTGTTGAATAATTTATTGAATATAATTATGAATTATATTAAAGACGCCTCTTATAAAAAATTATCTGCAATTTTATCACATTTAAATCGCAAAATGGAGAAGAAAAATCAACTACAAAAAATGTTCAAACTGATTTCCTTCACGATCTTAACAAAGCTTACATCTAGGGACTATTTTTCGTAATATGCTTAAAATTGTCTAGGGTTTTTGTTGCACTTGCCCAAATGCTTGTTCCGTAGCATATCTTATATTATTTATTGTTCTGTCTGGTTGACTATAAATTTTGTCGTTAAGAAACCCCCTAATACAAAAATCTAACATAGACAAATCAGGTAATCTAGGAGGCCAATTTATAAATCCATGAGTTCCTATCGATCGCAGTGGAAAATTATTGTCCAACACGATCTAACTACACGCGAATTGTGAGCAGGTGTCCCATATCGTTGAAAATAGATCTCGTTTTGCTAAGTTGAGTGAAAGCCACATCATCCAGTGAAAGAGTTATAACTTGCTCTAAAATATCAAGATATCTATTTCGTGTAAGCGTGTATTGACAAATAATATTTCCTATGTTGGTGTTCAAAACAAACTAAGCTACGCTGAATCCTAATCGTCCTCGTTGCTCCATAGTATGATCAAAATGCGGATTTTCTTGTGCCCAATGCCGAATATTATGCCGGTTAAAAATACCTACATTGCTTATATACGACTCATCAGGCCATATTATTTTTTTGTGAAAATTTTCATCATTTGCCATGTTTTCTAAGTACCACCGGCAAATGGTTAACCGCTTCTGAGCATCACTTGGTTACATATTATGAATTATTTTCTTTTGATATGGCATAAATTTGTTTTTCCTTAAAATTTTGGGCTCCCCTGACTTTGTTACATCAACTTGCTCTTCAATTTGTCTACATTAAGTTTGAGGAAACGGCTCTATGCTGCCCAATACATTAATTTCTTCAATTCCTCGGTCCTCTATTTGATATTTCGAAGACCGTGGGGGATAAATGTGCGTCAGTTAATTAAATGTGTCTTAATTCAACTAAATATTTTTTTGTTAGGTTGTCCGCGTTCCGGATATCTACAATATAAGTTTAAAACTGAACAATATTGTATTCTTGTATAATAAGACGTTCGTACCTGTTAAGATAAAATTCATTAAATGTGTCTTAATTCGACTAAATATTTTTTTGTTAGGTTGTCCTCGTTCCGGATATCTACAATATAAGTTTAAAACTGAACAATATTGTATTCTTGTATAATAAGACGTTCGTACTGTTAAGATAAAATTTAGCTGCATCCGTAGGATTTTCTCCACAAATATTGTAACATTTCATCATGTCATAATTTTCGAACAAAACTATTTGGCATTTTCACAAAAATACAAACAAGAAGCTAAATGCTTTGTCACATTAAAATTTGGATTAAATTTGTTGAGATTTAATTTTTTTTTTCATACGCCATATTCACGATCTACCAAGATCCAAGTGCAAGAAAGACCCTTGATAATTTTAAATATAGTACGAAAAATAGCCAATAGATGTCAGCTTTGTTTAGATCATGAAGGAAATCAGTTTGAACATCTTTTTAGCTGATTTTTTTTCTTTTTGTAAATTAAATGCGTTAAAATTACAGATAATTTTTAATAAATGTTATGCTTAAAAACTGCAGGAATTTCTTTTTATTGTTGCTTTATCGTAAGCTTAAAATTAGTATATAACTTTAAGTATATATTTATAGTAGTTTCAACTAGGTTTAGGGTATTAAATCAATTAAAGTGCTAGCCAATCTCATTGCAGCATTGGAATTTCATTCGTTCGTCCAGGGCCGTATTAAAAATAAAATGAAAAAAGCATATTTGAACTTTTGACAGGCTAAACGTAAAAATATCGCAATTTTCGTCTTACCATTTTTATAATAGCTACAAAGCAAACAAAAATAATGAGAAACAAATCTAGATGCGTTTTGACCTGATGGGAGCCGAAACGTTGGAGTGCAAATCTGGTGATACTGTGTTTGTCCTCTTAAAAAAGTGTCCTAAGAATTTAAATATCTTGTATAATAAACAACATATGACACCCTCGCCAAATTAGACAATTTTCAATTTCGCCCTGTATATTTAAAACTAAAAATGTTAGCTAAAATATGTTTACATCGATTTTGTCTCAAAAATTGAGCAAGGAAAGCGGAAACTATAAGTCGCTAGCTCTACTATTAACAGAGTTGCCTATTTAATCACATTGAAATGTGAACATACTGCACACCTACCATATCTGTGCATATAATATTTTCAGACTTAATTTTGATAGCACAAATTACTTCTATTGTGTAGTTAGCCTAAAACAAAAAGAGGTAGTGAGATTTTTGTGGCACTATGATTTATAATTTGAAAAGTGAATACTATTCAATTCAGTACTTACCTTATTACACATTAAGTTAGAAGAAGAGGTTGTAAGGTACAACTCAAGCGTGGCAATTATTAAGATTGGACCAATAGAACCTATGTAGTGGACGAATGTTTGAAAACTCCTGATAAGGTAAATATAAACTAATATGTAAACATGAGTAATAATTACAACAAATTGTATAATGATGTAAGCGATTAGTGAGAAAGAAAATATCTTGTTTATGCCTCTTCCTAAAAGAATTAAACGTTTATGTAAACCTACTAACTCAACTATTTCTTCACAAATTCTATCGCAACATGCAGCTGATTCTAATTCATCGATTTTCTGCTGTAATAAATTATTAATCGTCTGAAATCTAATTGCAACAAGACAAGTCCAGCTATAGTATTGCATGCTTATTGTTTTATTAACTGCAAATGCAATTATATTTGCAAGTTTTTCTGCTGGGTAGGAATTTTGAGTACCATATGCATATACAGTTAGAAAAAGACAGAACTGAATTGTGATAAAGATCAAAGTTTTTAACCTTACTCTACGATTGCAATTTAATACTTGAAATTGTTGTCCATTCTGAAACAACACGTAATCAATAGCTATTAGTTCATGCCAGTTTTTGTTACATTCATGTGTATAAGTTTGTTTGAAAAGTACTACGCCGATAGCCACAAAAAAATTTGCGTAATAGTATCCTCTTAAAACGAGCGTTATTATTGAATTTTGAATGTCCACAAAATAAGCATTGAAATCTATATTAAGCAAACAAATTTTAACAAGCACAGCCATATAAAATACTGTTTGTATTCTTTGAATACAGTTTCCAAATTTACTACCCACAAACGAAGTAGTCGCAAACACTAATGACAATAGGTACAATGGGTTGTTGTCCAAATATATTCTTGAATTTGTATTCATTTTGATGCGAATGTTGCCCTCTTCAACATAACCCAAATAATATAGGTTAAGAAAAAGTAATAAATTAAACCCATTAAAACTTAATGATGTTTTCTATAACACGCGGTTTTTTATTGGAGTGATCACTTAGTTCATACATTGTGAATTAATAATCGTTTAACTACGTTGAAACAATTATTTATATTTGAAAAAATAACATGTTTCATTCCCTCCCTAAAGGGAAGGGCAGGCTGCTCAAGCTCTTCATGCTCCTTTAGGCACAGCAATAGAATTTCAGTATAGGTATATAATACATTACGTATATACACTGCGCTCAGAAAGTAACGAATAAATTCATTATTTTCGAAATCATTAATTTGTTTTCAAAATCCTGCGACACGTCAATTTTTTATTTTGATTCCTGACTTTATGCTGTGTCGCCCATGCACATGGCGCTACGCACTTTCCGGATATGGCGTCAAAGTTCACATTTTTGAATGGCAACCCTGTATGTTCTTCGCGGAAATCGATGCAACTCTTTCTCCTGAGTTCAAAAATGCCTTATTTATTGGGATTATTTGAAACAGTATGGGCGGTATTAATTATTAAATGTGGCATAATTCGAAAAGTGATGCCGTGTCAGTGTTGTCAACGTTTGCGTTAAATTAAGAATCTGGGTATTAAGCAGGGCACAACGTTTATTAAAATAAACGTAAACTGAACGAAAACAAAGATAAAATAAGACTTAAACATAATAAATGTAAACAAAAACATAAAATCATAATAAACAGTAATTCGACATTTAACGTAAATGTTTAAAATACCCTCCCTGTTCTACCTGGTTGTATGCAAGACGATTACTGAATTCATTGGTTACATTTGTAATCGTATCGGGGCTGATTCACCTACACTCTTCACGGATTCTGTTCTTAAGAACATTAATATCATCCGTGAGATTTTGGTAAACTTTGAATTTTAAATGACCCCATAGAAAGTAATCCAGCGGAGACAAGTCTGGGGATCTTTCCGGCCACTCCACAGGTCCTGTTCTATAGATACATCTCCCCGGAAAAGTTTCATGGATATAGTGTATTGTTGCAACCAAATACGTTCGTTTGGTAAATTGGAAAATTTGGTTGCTGTTAATTGGGAAATAAAATTGTCAAAGCTGGTACTAATTCTTCTTGAAGGAACTGCAGATATATCTCTGCCGTTAGATTATTGTCAAATAAACAAACGGCCCCGCAATTCTATCTCTGATGATACCCGCCCAAACGTTTACTTTTTGTGGGTACTGTATGTGTACCTCTCGCATCCAATGAGGGATTTCTGCCGTCCAATAGCGGCAATTCTGCCGTTGTACATTGCCATTTAAAAAGAATGTGGCCTCATCTGTAAACAGGATATTTTGTAGTAATGGTGGTTCATGCAGTGACGTTTCCATGATCGTTTTGCAAAACTGCTGTCGTCGACCAAAATCGTCTTCAGCCAACTCATGCGCCAACTTTGCCTTGTAAGGATGGAAATTTTCTACAGTCAATTTTGATGGCCGTCCAGGTTTTGGAAGATGCCGCACCGTTCCGTGTTCTCGAAACTTGGTTTCAATACGACTAATCGTGGACTGACTTATCTGCTGGTACGGATATTTTTCTATAAACATTCTACGAACTTCCTCGTGGGTTCTCACTAGGTTGCTACATCCAATCATAATAAGAATTTCAATACTCTGCTGTTGTTCAGTTAACGATGCCATTGGAAATTGCAATTACAGATAGGAGTTTAAGAGAAAACGACAAGAAAGAAATCGGTGTGATTGAAATGTAGTCTTTTGTCAAAACAACAAGCAACTAGGTAACTCAATGTGGAGTTTATTTTTTATTTTCAAGCGGCCGAAACCCGCATATTTATGTATCGTTATAGGTAGACTTGAAGTACGTATTTTTGTCACCGGAAGGCAAAAACCCTTTCAAGTTTTATTTTATGTTTGTTTTCGTTGAGTTTATGTTTATTTTAATAAATAGTGTGCACTGTTTAGTACCCAGATTCTTAATTTAACGCAAACATTGACAACACTAACACCGCATCACTTTTCGAATTATGCTACATTTAATAATTAATATCGCGCATATTGTTTCAAACAATCCCAATAAATAGGGCATTTTTGAACTCAGGAAAAAGAGTTGCATCGATTCCTGCGAAGAAAATACAGGGTTGCCATTTAAAAATATGAACTTTGACGTCATATCCGGAAAGTGCGAAGCTCCATCTACATGTGCGACATAGCATAAAGTCCGGAATCAAAGTAAAAAAATCGACGTGTCGCAGAATTTTGACCGCCAATTAACGATTTCGAAAATAATGAATTTATCCGTTACTTTCTGAGCGCACTGTATATATGGTGGGATGAGTTATGGTTTTGAGGGGGTAAGATACCATCACAGCGTTCGGTTAAATTGCCGCGCATGGTATACGTATACGAGCCAGCTGGTAGGGTAGTGGTGACACGACCTGCTTACCATTCGGGAGGTAATGGGTCGATTCCCGTTACCGTCTACCCTGTATGAGGTTCCCGTTACCGTCTACCCTGTATGAGGTTTTTTCAGGGTCTTTTCCTCATACACATGCAGCGGCATGGTCACTGCGTATATGCACACCATGTGCGGCTACTTAGGCGAATTCTCGGGTAGTATTTTTTCCCTCAGAACCCTACCTCCGTTCCTTCTGATCCTATACTGACCACACCCATCCCTAATCCCATCATGCATATGTACGAAACGGATGTATGTATGCTGGGAATCCATGATTGGGGCTGAAGGAGCTTGGAAAACTCAAATAGATCGCTTTTCGCCTTGGAGAGAGAATGAAATACGTGGCCTTTTCTTTCTTTGTACGTATACGCAGTGATCATGCTGCTATACTGTTACGGACATGACACTCACTAGAATATGATCCCGTAAAGGTAAAGCGCATGTTACCGACATATCTCAATGGTAGGCTCGCGGTTCTTGTTACAACTTAACCGAGTCACAATCAGTAATAAAATGTCACAAAGGCACCACCTTCATTTCAATTTTTAAATTAATCACATCATGAACTCGTCGGCATAAGCTCGGATGGCGAAATTCTCGTTCAAAATTCGACAAACTTACACAATCTTCAAAAACTTATCACATCTATTGCTCCAGCCAACACTACACCCACTTTAAATTTTGGCTCTCTCTGTAAATTGTCTACAGAATTCTCTGTTAAAATTTAATTGTTACATGGTCTTTTAATTTTGCATTAACGACTCTTTCCATCTTAAAATGCTCTCATTAAAATTTTGAAACTCTCGGCCCTCTTTTTGACATTTCGAAGGCCGTGGGGCGATAAATATGCCATAATTAATTAAACTTGCCTTAATTCGACCAAATATTTTTTTAGTAGATTGTCTTCGTTCCGGATATCCGCAATATAAGTCTAAAACTGAAGTACATTGTATTTTTGTATAATAAAACGTTCGTACCTCTTCAGATAAGGTTTTCTCCACAAATTTTCAATTTTCAAATTAAATTGGTATTTTCACGAAAATACAAATAAGAAACATTAAAATTTGGATTGAATTTGTTGACATTTAATTGTTTTCTTGTTTTATACGCGATGTTCATGACCTACCGAGATACAAGTGCAAGAAGGACCCTTCATAATTTCAAATACATTGTCAAAAATAGCCTATATATGTCTGCTTTGTTTAGATCATGAAGAAAATTAGTTTTTTCTTTTCGTGATTCAAATGCGATAAAATTACATGTACTGTTTGATAAACTTTTTGCATAAAAAGTGCAGTAATTTATTTATATTGTTGCTTTAACGTTAGCTTAAAAATGACCTCGTTTCATTACTGGTACATATTCCATACTTAGTGATAATTAGAGGTATCTATAGTATAATTCATAATTATATTCAATAATTATTCAACAACTTAAGTAATTATTCAATATTTTAGTATATACTTGTAAGTAGATATTATTAGTAGTTTGAAATAGGTTTAGGGTATTAAATTAATTAAAGTGCGAGCCAATATCATTGCAGCATTGGAATTTGGTTCGTTCGTATTATATCCAGGGCATTGGTAAAAATAAACATATTTGATGGACTTTTGACAAAATATCGCAATTTTTGTCTTACTGCTTTATAATAGCTAAAAAGCAAACAAAAAAGACAAGAAACAAATCTAGGTCCGTATTTAACACTTTTGATCTGATGATGTTATCTAGGAGCTGAAACGTCGGAGTGCATATCTGCCGATGCCATGTTGATCCTCTGAAACAAGTGCCTTAAGAATGTGTGTACAGAATGTAAATTGGACAATTTTCAATTTCGCCACGTATCTTTAAAACTATAAAATGTTAGCAAAAATTTGTTCACATCGATTTTGTCTCAAAAATCGAGCAAGGAAAACGGAAACTACAAGTCGGTAGCTCTAATATTAAGAGTGTTACCCATTTAATCCCATCGAAATGTGGACATACTGTACACCTACCATGTTTGTGCATATAATGTTTTCAGACTTAATTTTAATAGCACAAATGACTTTTATTGTGGAGTTAGCCTAAAACAAATAGAAGTAGTGAGATTTGATAACACAATGACTTATAATTTGATAAGTGAATACTATTCAATACAGTACTTACCTTATTACACATTAAGTTAGAACAACAGGTTGTAAGGCATAACTCAAGCACGGCAAGTGTTACCACTGGACCAATAGAACCTACGTAGTAGACGTATGTTTGAAAACTCCTGATAAGGTAAATATAAACTAATACATAAACGTGAGTAACAATTACAGCAAATTGTGCAGCGATGTAAGCGATTAGTGCGAAAGAATATATCTTGTTTATGCCTTTTCCTAAAAAAATTAGACGTTTATGTAAACCTACTAACTCAACTATTTGTTCACAAATTCTATCGCAATATGTAGCTGATTCTAATTCATCGATTTTCCGCTTTACTAGATTATTAATCGCCTGAAATCTAATTGAAACAAGACAAGTCCAAGTATAGTATTGCATGCTAATTGTTTTATTAACTGCAAATGCAATTATATGTCCAAGTTTCTCTTCTGGGTAGGAATGTTGAATAGCATATGCATATACAATTAGAAAAAGGCAGCACTGAATTGTGATAATTATCAACGTTTTTAACCTTACTCTACGATTGCAATTTAATACTTGAAATTGTTGTCCATTCTGAAACAACACGTAATCAATAGCTATTAGTTCATGCCAGTTTTTGTTACATTCATGAGTAAAAGTTTGTTTGAAAAGTACTACACCGATAGCTACAAAAAAATTTGCGTAATAATATCCTCTTAAGACGAGCGTTATTATTATTGAATTTTGAAAGTCCACAAAATAAGCATTGAAATCTATATTTAATAAACAAATTTTAACAAGCACAGCCATATAAAATACTGTTTGTATTTTTTTAATATGGTTTCCAAATTTACTACCCATAACCGAGGTAGTCGCAAATATTAATGACAATAGATACAACGGTTTGTTGTCTAAATATATTCTTGAATTTGAATTCATTTTGATGTGAATGTTACTCTCTTCAAGATAACACAGCTACTATAGATTAAGAAAAAGTAATTAATTAAACGCATTAAGATTTAATGGTGTCTTCTGCAACACATGGTTCTTTATTGGAGTAAGCACTTAGTCCATATATTGTGAATCAATAATCGTTTAATTACGTTGAAACAATTATTCATATTTGAAAGGTTAACAACGTGTTTCATTCATTCCCTCCCTAAAGGGAAGGGTGTGTTGCTCGAGCTTTCCACGCTCCTTATGCCACAGCAATAGATTCTCAGCATAAATATATACATTACATATATATTTATGGTGGGATTAGTTATGGTTCTGAGGGGAAGGTACTACCCAAGCATTCGCCTAAATAACCCCACATGATGTGCGTATACGCATAGATCATGCCACTATATTGTTACGGGCATGACACTCACTATAACATCAGCCCGTAAAGGTAAAGCGCATGTTACCGACATAGCTCAGTGGTAGGGTCGCGGTTTTGTCTCCATCTACAAAAAGGGCACTCGTCACAACTTCACAAAGTCACAATCAGTAATAAAATGTCACAAAGGCACCACCTGCCTTTCAATTTTATAATTAGTCACGTCATGAACTAGATTTCATCTAAGTATAAGCCAGGAATGCGAACTGTTCTCTCAAAATTCGACAATCTTACACAGTCTGGAAAAACTCCTCACATCCAGTGGTCGAGCCATCGCAACACACTTTGATTTTTAGCTCAATCTGTAAACTGACTACAAAATTGTTACACGCTCTTTTAATTCGCAGTAACAACTCTTTCCATCTTAAAATGTTCTCATTAAAATTTTTAAACTTGATTACTTAAACTCAAAAATTTACGTTAAAATGCAAAAAAAAAACTTCAGAGCATAAAACCGCTTAAATATCCAAACTTCAAAATTTCATCAAGAAAATAAAATTGAACTTCACTGAAAATCTAATTATCCGTTGAGAAATGCAACCTTAATTTGTTTGAGATCTCTATAAAAAATAATAATCATATCTTTTACTTAAATAACGCAACATATTATTCAAACATTGATGATTTTAAATCTGAAAAACTGGAGGTCCTCTAATTTCGAACTCACTAGTTCCGCAACATAAAGTAATAAAACTCGTTACCAGTTCTTACTTTTCAACATAAAAAAAAACAATGAAGATCATAAAGAAATGTCAAATTCCGCAAGATTGTTCTCAGAAATAAAATCCAACTTTAAAAACAACAAAAGGAAAAAAACGGTAAACGAATTTAAACTACCAATCAATACCTCTACGAAATTTCATAACCAATTTCAAACAATAAAACAGTTCTTACTTTACCTGCCCCGCTAACAAAATTCCATGGAACTGAGTCAATGTTGGAAGTAATTTTTCAATTATTTAATCTTGAAGTTCCAAAGCGACGCTACACTTTTTTATTTATAATTTTAATTCATCAACCTTACTTAAAGTTCAGAACAACAAAATTCCTGTTATTGTACGAAATTCTAGCACGATGCTTGTCAATTTGCCTTTTAGGTAATATCACTAAGTTTAAATATACTTTGTTCATTAATAAACTTCATTTCTTTATTGTGCCATAAAATAAAATTTACATAATATTCATTCGAGATCGGAGATTTCCATAGTACAATTACTATTTACAATTCATAAGTAAACAAAAACGCTGGGCCAAAAATCAAAAACTTTGCCCTCCAGTGTTTGAAAAATACACCAGGTTCATACCCTACTTCATCTACTTATCGACTACATCTTCATAACTTTCACTCTCAAAATCTAAACTTCGACCTATAACATCGACTGAATAATTAAGACAACAAATTTCTCTTGTCCCCGCTTCTATAAAAAAGATGCATACAAACGAACCCACGCATTCACACTTGCATCATAAATTCAACACTTTTTGACATATTCTATATATCAGAAACCAAAAAAAAGGTAAAGGAATTCAAACTATGATGTATAGTGGCGTAGATAAACACGAAAGGGCAAAAGCAGGTGTCCGAATTTAACCGCAAAGAAGAAAGGAGATTTAGCTCCTAAATTTTGCGCCAAACGCTTATTAAGAGTCAACATCACCTTCTTTGAACATAATTTGACGCACAAGGACGGAAGTCGATGATCGACTATATAATAACCAATATATCATTCACTCCTAACGAAATACTAGATATTAAATCCCACAAATACACGATCAGATCACAACCTGCTGCTAGAAAAAGTACGACTAAAATTTAATATCCAAAGAAAAAGCAGCAAAAGAAGTATTAAGGACGAAGAATGTACGTACAAACAAATCTCATAAATACAAATCAACGTGGTATACCCCACAATCTGTGTGCATCACAAAAGAAAGATATGGAAAACGCTGCACAACAGAAAGATGGAAATTAGAAAAACAGTAAAAATAGACAGCCTGATAAAGCGAGGACTTCAAAAACGTATATATGGAACAAAACAACCTAGACCCTATCCATATACCTGTGGGAGAGGAAGACAGTGAAATAGAAATGGAAAAAGAAGACGTAAGAGAGGAAATAAAAAGGATCAAGAGCAAGAAAGCATCTGGCTCAGATAACATCATAAATGAACTTCCTAAGTGTGGAGGAGAACAGCTTATAAACGAGCTAGCACTAAATTAATTATGATTAAACACACTGTCATCATTTCAATTGATAGTTTTTCTATTTTTACTTGTTAGATATTAGATGATAGTGGAATGTCATCTATTATTAATTATTTATTATTATACAGTAGGTAAGATTGGAGACTTTTGGAACACACCACATGTCCAAGGCCCCACATTTCCAAGGTTACCACAATTCCAAGGTCCCACCCGCCCAAGGTCACACAATAAGTAGGTTATGTCCACATAGAAATTTCCCAAGATCGCACATTTCTAAGAATACCACACTATAAGGTGTAAAAAATACGAAGGTCGCTAACACTCAACACATTCACACCCTACCTACTCAGATATGCATCTCACTTTTTCAAGGCTTGCTCATGTAATTTTTTACACTTCTCTGATACCACACTTAGAATCAAATTAAGAAAAGATAATGATATACTAATATATTTATTTGTTGTATGTACAAATGTAATCAGTGTATTATTCAGATACATGATTTTCTCTAGGAATCAAACATTTTGATTTAGTACAAGTGCAAAAGGTCCTATCTACTTCTGTGTCATTACACCTGCGAGGATGTGGTGCAAGTAATTGAGCATACGTGTAGTGTGGTGCCCATCGGAGATGCTCCTGTAGCGGAATGCCAGATGACCGCCATTGGTTTATTCTAACTCCACACGTGAAGCATTCAACCGTATCGTCTGAAGATGCTACTCTAGCAGATGTTCATCAGCGGTACATGATAGTATACCACCACAGTATGATTGATATATTTGAGCATATACACCGTGAGGTGTGTCTGTCCGTCTCTCTGTCTGTATGCCTGTCTGTCTGTCTGTATGTCTACCTGTCTGTTTGTCTGTCTGTATAGTAGTCGCCGCGCTCAGTCAATTAGTGTCAGTCTGTATGGTGTGGGGTCGCACTTTTGGGGTCGATGTTTTTCTGGAAATATACCATAAGTAGAAGGAGAGCTCTATCAGTTATACTTGCTATGCCTGTTTCGATCACTTGCTAAGACCACTTGTCAAAGAGCTGCATTACGAACTCAGATGAGTTCCTAAAGTCCACTAATCTTTTCGACAGTTTCCAGTAACATCTCCAGATGTACAATGGCGTGATCATACCCACTTAGTATAGCTAGGCTTATAACACTATGCCAGTCAAGGTATAATGTTACAAACCTAGTGTGGACCCGGTCGAGCTGCTCTTCTAGAGAGCTCTCCGTAATCACGACATCACAATTCCGGACGAATGACACTATGGTTGTCAGCTGTAATGAAAGAAAGAATTATAAATTTCAATAAAGCAGTATTTAGACAATACCTACCGTGAACGTGAGACGGTCCATGTGATGATGCGATGTGCGTAGAATATCCAGTACCACCCGGCAATAATTAGAAACGCAGAATTGCGTTGAGTGGTACTGTCTCCCGACGCTATCGCACACATAACGTTGTATAGGGGTGGAAGCATAGTGCGACCAATGGTCATAGGGGCATGCGTAGCCCAAAACCAGTCATCGTCAAGTTCTTCGTCGTCATTGTCTTGTACGTCGTCAGCGTTTTCGCTATTTCCATAACTCTGGACCTGCGCAGCGACGTCTGGAGCACTGTCATTGTCATTGTTCTCGTCCTGTATGCTGTTATGTGACTGTTCCCGTACACTTAGTTGTTGTACTATGTCTGACAGTTCGTGAGCGCTACGTTCCAGTTGTTGCATGTTGTTAGTGAGACTGTTCATAAGGTTCTCCTCATCGCTACTCTCTTCAACGATGATTTTGTTACAAAAGTCAGTATGTATTTCGCGAAGTAGTCGCTGTTGTCGTAATGCGTCATTGCCATAGTCGTGAGAATCGTAGCTGTAGGCAGGGTGCATGTCTATGTCGGAGTCGTAGTCACCAGTGTTGAGGTAATCGTTCCCAGCACAAGAAGAACATACTCCATCAACACTAGATGATATGCTGACGAAGTTATTACTATCATCGTTATGTTCGTCTATTTCAAAAGATTGTGGGGTGGCCTCATCACTGATAGTAATGATTTCAGCATTGGTCATGTCAAGTAGTACTGTATCCGCATCAGGATTATACTCTTATAGAGAGCCCAGGACTACGGTCGTCAGTTCATAAATTTCGCCGTCGCTGGATTCGGCGTCTGCGATAATAGGAGAGGATGTAGAGGGCGGGATATGTAGAACCTCAGGGAAAGAGGGGGAGGAATCCTGAGGTGTGGGCGCTGAAAAGAGGTCAACGTTAATTGGATAGGAAACTTCAGGAGTAACAGTTGGCGGGATATCGGGGAGAGGAGTTGAGCATGCTAGCGGGGTAAAGTTGAATGGATACAGGAGTTCCGCAGGCGATGGAGAACGGGGGGTAACAGAAGCCTGTAAAAAATAAATAAAACGTTAAAAATGTACCAACCATGAAAAAAAAATTAAAAACATAAAATTTGGTGGTTTTTACCTGGGAAGATGATGGGGAACTTGCTCTTGAAGTCATTGTATGTTCGATGTGTCAACTATAGAATCAGATGTACGAATAATTTGTACTGTTTTCGTTTCGCAAATATAGGTGTTTCCCCCACTAAAAACAACGTTTATCATGCAGTTTTAGATGACATTTTGCAAAACTGATTTATGAACTTAGAATAATTTTCAATAAAACCTTTATGGACTTGTAAAATTTTTCAAAGGTTATTTTGTTAAGTTAGAATCATTTTCAATAAAATCTTTAAGGGACTTGTAAAATGTGCAAACGTTTTTTTTTTGCTGGCTTTCATCTTTTTTATATTAATAATAGTAATCACTTTTAGATGCTTTCATGTATTACTGCCACAGATGAGTAATTTACATTTTTTTGCTTTTAGGTAGGTCACAAGCATGCGTGGCTTATGATCGTCCCGTAGCGGTAGGTGGACGAGTTAACATTATAAGCCACATTGCGATACTACCGCGGGATGAGACTTCCATCCTGAGAAGGTTACTGGCAAAACAGCCTCATACGAAGCACGCACAAGGTGTGATGGAGCTGCTCCAGGAAGGAGGTTCTGCCGGTGAACGGGTGAAGAGCGCGAAGTATTTCGACCAGAATGACTGTGAAGTAGCGTTGCGGTTTTTGGATACACCACCTCCAGCAGACGATTTGGGAGTGGTATTATCACGCACTAACGTGCAGGCGGACGTGGACGAAATACTGCTCACCCTATAACCTGTACATGAGCCGTATGAGAGGATACAGACACCCGTGAGTGAAGATCAGGTAGTATTGCATCACGTCTTAAGTGCTGACTACATTGCAGACTTTAGGGATGAATGGTCTCCAATTGTGGAAGAGCGTTCATCGTCCAGCTCTGTGGCGATGCCGGTGCTGGGGAAAGAGGAATCTCCGATTACTCTAACACTTGCATGCGTTGTAGATGAGCAATCGTCCACATCTGCAACATATGCAAAGGGCAGAATAGTAAGTAATCCATTTGAAGGTTTGCTGAGCCCTGCTTCAACCGTACAAGTTATGGAGGAGTGGTTGTACAACAGTTCTACGGTAGGAGGAGAGGTCAGAGTACCCATTTCTGATAGTACCCTGAGCCCGACTTGTATTGCAGAGTTCGCTGATGAGTGGAGTCCTATGAATTCTTCGTTACAAGTGGAGCAAATGGATGATTCATCAAAGAGTATCCTCAGTCCTGTATGTACTGCTGATTTTATAGATAACGGATGGTCGCTAAATGACTTATTAGTATCTAGGAGTCCTGCAACACCCATACAATACTTACCTGCGCAATCACCGGTGAGGGATGTAGTGGGAAATGCAGTATCTTCTCCCCAGACTGTATTAAGCCCTACTTGTGCTGAGGTGTTTCTGGAAAACAGGTGGGAGTAATACCTTGCTTCCTTCCCAAAGAACATGGGTGAGATACAATTCTGGGTAGAATATGTGTGCTCAGCAACACTATCCAGACTATCATTATTATTGTTTCCTTACCGTTACACTACTCTATCCCTCAGCCTGATATATCCATCATACATATTATCCTATTCCTGGCGATATGTTACGTTGCGTCCTCGTTCGCATCGCTGTATATAACTTCTTTTCTTAACAGTTGTAATACAGGATAGTAATGCTACAAACTAATAAGAAAGCAATAAAGAGTTAAAAAAAGGAGTAACTCTGCCCGTTCACTTATACATGGTTTATACATTCTCTCTGTTACAGATGGCAATAAAACGTTTCAATGTGAATGTCTGAAAAAAATTTTAAGAAAAGACTCTACTGCGACATCAAAAAACTGCGTGTTGGATAAGTACTACAACTACCCCACCTTCAGAGATGCCGCAGGCTGTACCGCAAAATCTTACCGCACTTAGGAATGTGGTGCAACCAACTACTTCCGATGCGAACAATACGGAACATAACCATATTGCTGAACGTCTTGCACAACCTGGACCATCAGGGTTAAACAGATTGAAGAATAATGTGCAACACAGACATGCTGACGATTCCTTTGCAGAACCAGGACCATCGGGTTTGAACAACTCACGGAAGCGTAAGTTAGACCAAAGCAGCGAACCAGTACATAATAAAAGTAGCAAAAATGTTGAAATTGTGCACTGCACTGATTGTTCGATTGATGTTCCTCGATATGCTTATCAAGGACACCTTAGAAGCAATAGGCACAAATCAAATGCGTGTCTACTCATTGATACTGTGGTTGCAGTGATTCGCAATGCTTTTAAACACGCATTGTTTCGTATAGACTATCACCATGCAATATCCATACGGATGTGCAGACGTTTATGGGTGACGTTAAAGTGAATGGTTTAAAACTAATACAAATTCAGTTGCAGAAACACTTCTCGTTGAAATGTAATGTTGAATTGTTTGGGTTGTACTTTCTAAACAGTAGAGAAAGTACCGAATTAAAGTCCTTTCAAACGAAATATGATATATTGAGTGTCGGGATGGTGTTGGAAGAGTATTTTCGAAGAGTAGTGGAAATCTAGGATTTCAGCATAAAGATTATGGTAAGTGCGAGTTATGAATAGTAGGGTAGTACATTATTAATATATGTTGTTTCGTAGGGTGGTCGCTGGTGAATTTCGTATATAATTTTCTCCCACTATGGGTTCATCCTATATGACTGTCCCGCCTGAAATTTCGCATAAACATTCCGTAGTGAATATGAAGAATAGTGATAATTGCTGCTTTGCGAGGGCTATTGTGTTAGCATTAGTGACACCGACAGGGTTACCACAACGGGCGACTTCTTACTCTGATTTCAGGACGTTATTCAACTGGAACGGTGTAGAATTTCCTGTTAAACGGACTAGCATCTCAACGTTTGAGTCCAACAATAATATCTCCATCAATGTTTATGGACTGGAGGATACGTATCGTGATGGTCATCGTATTCCTGAGGTAGTGGGTCCTCTCTACTATACAAGAGCTAAAAAACCTATTCATGTTAATTTGTTGCTATTAGTCAGTAACCAAACGGATAATCAGCATTAGGTATGGATAAAAAATTTTTCTCGTTTACTTAGCAACCAAATAAGTCGACGTAACGGGGCAAAATATTTTTGTGATTCATGTATTCGTTACTTTAGAACGCAGGAGCAATTAACTCGACACGTGTCTCAAGACTGTAATTTCGTATACACTAAATTACCTGCCGTCATGCAAAGAAAAGACTCGGGGAGTTCCATGCGCAAAATATACTTGTGTTTCGAAACTATCAAAAACAGATGTTTCTACCGTTCGTAATATATGCTGATTTTGAAGCGCTATTAGTACCGGTAAATACGAACCCGATACCCAACAACCGTTCACGATAAAAACGTGTAAACATGAACCATACTCAATCAGTTATTATATTAAGTGCGGTGTAAACGATGCTTGGTCCAAATTAGAACTTTATTAATTAATTTAATTTAATTTAATTTAATTTAATTTAATAATTTAATGTTAATGCCGAGGTATTTAATACACGACTCGAGAGTGATGTGATACGGATATATAATGAGCATATGAAAACTGTTGTTCCAATGTTACCACTAACTGATGAACAACTGGTGATACATGAGCAAAGTCGTAATTGTTATATATGCGACAAGCTTTTACGGATGATCTTACAAATTCCAAAGTGCGAGATCACTGCCATGTCACTGGTAAATATCGTGGTACGGCACATTCAAATTACAATTTAAACTATCAATTACTACATTTATCCAGTTTTTCCATAATCTGGTTAATTATGATGTCCACCTGTTCATCAAACAGTTAGCGAATGAAATTGAAGAAACACCGTACTCCCTGTTAATAGTGAGAAATATGTAACGTTCGGTAAGCATATTTATGTAGACGAATTCATTAGGCGGCTATGCACAGACATGTATGGATTAGAACCAGCGCAGTATGTTACAATGCCTGGATTGGGTGGATGCCATGTTGAAATGTACTAAAGTAGTTAGAATTATTGACTGATATGGATATGTACCACTTTTTAAGAAAGGTATTCGTGGTGAGTGAGTACTTGTGTTAAGGAAGAAGTATTGCTAACAACGAGTTTGCCCAAATTATGATCCTAATCGCCAAAAATCTTTTATAGTATTTAGATCCACGAGTTTATCGGATGGAGTATGCGGCAACACCTACCTCATCATGGGTTTTGTGGTTACTGAAGAGGAAATTCAAAACTTTGATGTACTCAAGAATAATGATGATGCTGATATTGGGTATATGCTAGAGGTACACTATCAGCACCACTTGATTGATGGACACAATGATTATCCTTTTTGTCCCGAAATGATCTGCGCACCATATTCCAAGGAGGAAAATTAATTCCTAAATTATGTGATAAGACCAAGTATGTTATACATTACAGATATTTAAAACAATGCATACAGCATGGGTTAATTGTTTGTCATATTCATAGAGTTTTACGGTTTCGTCAAAGTCCTTGGCTAGTACCATATATAGACCTTAATACAACTCTTCGAAATCAAGCCAAGAACAAATTCGAAAAGGATTTCTTTAAATGCATGAACAATGGTGTATTTGGTAAAACAATGGGGAATGTCGACAAAAGAAAAGGAATAAAGTTATTAACACATTGGGGAAATAACGGACGTCGCTTGCGTCTAGCACGGTAGGTCGCAAAACCACAATTTAAGAATTTTATTCAATTTACTGATAAATTATTTGCAGTGGAATTGTCCAACAGGTCGTTACTTATGACAAACCCGTATATGTTGGATTTAGTATTTTAGATCTTTCCAAAATTATAATGTATCGATTTTTTTACGATATCTTGCGAGTCATTACTGTAATAATGTAACGTTGCTCTATACAGACACAGATTCTTTAATTGTCGAGATAACAACTGATGATGTGTATGCCCATATGCGGAATAATGTGATGAATATGATACATCCAACTATCAAAACGGTCTGCATGGTATTACAACGAATACATCCGTCGTCGGAAGAATGAAAGATGAGTATGCAGGAAAGCTATTCAATATTTTTATGGAGAGGATCAAAATCTATTGTCAAAGCTTGCTGATGATCAAGTGGTTAAGAAAGCGAAAGGTGTTAAGAAAATCGTTATTCAAAAGTACTGACTGAGGTAGACTACAAATCTGTTGCGGAGGCGTCTGATAAAACAGTAATGTGTAAAATGTTCGTGTTTAGATCAACTTTGCATGAATATACACTGAGATGTTAAACAAAATCGCCTTTCGGTCCCAGGATGACAAACGGTATCGATTGCATGGCACGTGTACAACATTGGCGTGGTCTACTAGAGGTTGCTAGGCAAATGAATTTGTAAATCCAGTTAGTAGCTAATAGTTTGGTACTGATGCTTGTTAGTTTTAGGAGTGTATATATTATCCCCATAATGAAGCTAATATGTATAATATCGATAACCATACCAATCGACTACTTATTTAGTAAGTTTTAGTGTAATACGTACTATTATTATATCATAATTCATTATCGAGGAATATATATATATATATATATATATATATATATATATATATATATATATATATATATATATATATATATATATATACAGAATGTACTCATATTGTGTGATACATAAAAGAAATAAACAATAAATATATATTTACAATTTTACTTAAAAAAGTATCGTGCAGATGGTTACATTAGACAGACCAGTGACATAATGATTTACAATGATAAATAACAAACTGGTTGCAAGCAGGAAGAGTAGGATGTTCCCCAAGTTCTATAACGGGCTGTGTAACAAAATCTCTGATGTAACCCGCTTTCTGTCTACCCTTGACCTAGATAGTATCTGTAGGTTGAATCAAGCGACAGAATTCTGCGAAATTGTGTGGTGGTGTATGCCCTCTTCCCATTTTATACAGTGTTGATTATGAATTAACCAAGTAGCTTGACAGTGACTCTCCGCATCTAACGTATGCCATAAATACCGTGATTTAAACATGTAGTAGGCGACTTCTGTTCCATTAAAAATTGCGAGTTCTTTCGGTATAAAAACTTTTAAAGTTTAAAGCCTTGTACGTCGACTATGACGGCATCGTATTACAGCTGTCTTACTGCTTTGGTTAACGCGTTATACGTAACTAAGCGATCGTGGAGTATAACACAGTATGTGTATTCGCGGGTATGTTGACTGCTGTTTCGAATTCTACACGAAGTACTACTTGCTTTAGAGTGTAATGTCTCTTTTGATTCGAACAGTCTACCACTATCAATGGTGCAACTGGGTAAATTGATTAGGTGTGAGTAATGGTTGACCATCTCTTTGATAATAGGACATTTGGAATTTAGCAAACATTTCATACAATGTAGCAAAGCAATTATTATCGATCCGTGTTAAGGAATACCCTAATATTCTTTAGTGCACATTTATCGAATCTGCTCATATCTTGAGAAACATTATTTTCTCGCCCCGTTTGAAATTCGATAATAATGCATCTAGGTGTTTCTACTAGTCGATGTTTTGATTGCCCATGTATGTTTATCTGTTGTGGGAACTGCTGAATATATGTGTTTCCCAACTTCTAAGCGCTACTGGAGTATTCACATTTTTATCAATGTACTTCGTTAAAGCCAATTCCTCCGCTAATGATGGAATGATGTGCGGAACTTTTCAATATATTTTATCTATGGTAACTGTTAGCGCTTCATCTGCAACAGTTGAAATTACCGCATCGGTATCAATGTTACTGCAAATTAAAACCAACTCTTGTCTGATGTTCAAAATCATTTTATTGTAGTTTTCCACAAAGCCAAGTAGCATTCGCAAAGGGGCACAAACATTAAAATACCCTAACGCATTTGTTAGTATGCTATTTGAGGTAGGAAACCAACCTGCGTTTTCATGATGAGCGAGGTCGTTGGGTGTCAATGATACCAATCCTTTCATTGCAGACGTTAATCCAACCTTTTCATTCATTTCGTATCTAATTCCACTAAATAAAAATGTAATGCCATTATTAACAAACCGCGCGGTGTTAGAGACGGCACCATCCTCTCTCAGCAATCTTCCCTCTACGTAGACATAACTTCCTGATGGTAAAGTGCACATGTCTTCCTGAATAGGTATCCTGACTTCATCATTGTTTCCAAATCTCGTAGTATATGGTTGATGGGTGTAGAGTTCGGAATTTACTATGGCATTATCAACAACTTTTTCGTTTACGTTTAATGTACTCATTGTATTACTATGAAACCAAGGTTTTGCAAGTATGCTCTATTCTGCGCTGTCAATGCTTTGAAGGTTGACCGCTTACTGACTCGCATTTCCACACTTCGATCTTTTATAGTTCACCTTGTTGTAGTTACACGCACATGTGTTATACCGCATCACTATCTTTTCTTCAAATGTATCGTTATGACTTTAACGTTGAAATTGACGAGGTCTCCGTCTTGGTCTACTATTTTAAGTGTTATGGTTGAAATGGTGGATGTATTTATAGGTAAGTAGATGACATGTAGAGGGATTCAATTATTTTGTATCCCGCTGGTACACTGGAAAAAAATTGATGAATAATATGTGACGCCTCCTCATTTTTAAAACTTCCACTTGTTATACTACATTCGATAAATAACGAATTAACCTTAATAATGTTAATAGGATTTTCAGAGGTATGTAATTCATGACCTTTATAAACTTTTTTGTTAAATCCCAGCATAGGTCCTATAGAATTTTCTACATTAAAGTTAATATCATGTGTTGCTTTCATAATGGCTTTCATAGTGTTATTGTTCGCCCGTAAATTAAAAAATTTATTCGAACCCTTCACTGTATCATTTATATGTTTATTCACATCCCTCTAAAATAGGGGATTTTTAATTTCTCAACAAATTTTGATAGCTCAACGTTGCTTAAGGTGTGGGAGTTTTTTGAATACGGTTGTAGATATAGTCCTAAACCTCGCTTATATGGTTTTATGTATAAGCTTTTTCCTAAGGTAGCTGCTTCCATTGCTTGATTGTGTCGTTTGGTTTCTTCTAACGCTTTTGACGCAGTTTTTGCGTCAGTGACCGCTTTTGCAACTGCAGCTGCACCTCCACCCAAAGAACCTAAAGCTCCTAATGCTGCAAATAGGGGAATAAGAGGTATGAAACCCCCACGTTTTGGTATTGATAATATTCTTCTCTTGGGTGTCAAGTTTTTTTTATGTTTTAAAACGTTTAAGGCTTGTTGTGCCGTAGATTTTAACGATGACCGAAGTTTACCACCAACACGACGTCGCGATAGAAGCACTGCTTTCTTGAATGACATTGGTCTGTTTCTGTGAGAATGCGTCCTACGTCGTGATTTGCTTCCCATTGCCATTGTTGTTTTTCCTTTCATTATACCGGCTATGGTTAATGCAGCTGCTACTTCTCCAAAGGTATCGTTTGAGGAACGAAATCTATTCCAAGCTTTTTGTTGCAAAGCTATGTGGCGATACCTTAGAACGTTTGACTGCGAGTATGAAATATCGTGTTCTTTACACGCTTCGTCCAGTTCATTAATACCTGTGTCACCACGAGCTAATCGTTCTCGTAAATGGGAACCCGGACCGCAATATCTGTACCCAGGTATATGTAACTCCACGGGTAATTTATTTATTAAGGTGTTAATTAACCCAGAACCTTTTTTATAGCTATTACACGGAGAACTATGCTTCATACCACACTGACTGACAATTCACTACTACACTATTTAATGCGTATGGCATATATATATATATATATATATATATATATTACCACCATACAAGTTATAGTTCAGTAGTACAATGAGTGACATCCGTTTCATTCCACAAGATACTGTATTACCTATAAAAAATTATGACACCACTTTTGACAATAATCACTACTCAAAACATAGCGGTCTACTAAAAGTAAACGAAGTATAATCGTCGGTCCATCAGGTTGCGGAAAAACAAATGTTTTGATTACCTTATTAGAACATCCAAATGGTTTACGGTTTGAAAATATTTATGTACACTGCAAATCTTTATATCAACCCAAATACCAGTACCTACGAAATTTACTTACACCTTTAAAAAATATCGGGTATGCCGAATACAGTGTAAACAGGGACGTTATATCCCCTAGTGATTCAAGTAAAAATTCAATAATGATTTTTGATGATGTAGCATGCCATAAATAGAATGAAATAAGGGATCATTTCTGTTTTGGCAGACACCAAAACAATGATTGTTTCTATCTGTGCCAAACGTATTCTTCTATTCCAAAGCAGCTTATATGTGATAATCCGAATCTGTTTCAACAAGATAGTACTAATCTTAAGCATGTGTATGATGATCACGTTAATGTAGATATGACTAGTGTTTCTGATGCTGGCGTGACAAATTTGTATTTTTTGTGATTGATAGAGAGAGTGACGTTAATGCGCGTATTCATCTTCCTGACGACATTCCAAAAGTTTTAGAGGAAACTGTTATTGCTGATACCACACATGATGACTAGAGGGAGATTCCTACTTTACAACAATTGAAATCAGGACTGTTAGCTGCTAGATCTCAACCGGCCTTTGAAGAGTACCTTAGTCAGTATGAAGGATTAGCGTAATATTACTACACTTTTTCATGTTCAACATCAAATTCTAGTGATTGAAATTGGCATATTAGTCTTTGCACTGCACTAACACAATCCACAGCCTTAGATCACGACTCTGCACTATAACACATCCATATATTGACTAAACTTTATTATTATCCCTATTCTCGCTTTAGTCGTCACCCCCACTTATAACTTAACAGCTTTCTACGTCAATATCAATTTTCTCCTTGGTAAATTCTACAATTTCCATAACACATGCTACATTGAGATCAAATATATCTTGTAATGGAACAATTGGTATGATAGGGAGTGCTACCAACCATTATGACTTTTTAATCTAAGTGTGCGGCGAGCATGTGAACTAATTCCCAACTGGGTGCAACTTGAAAAAAAAGGGCTACTGCCTTCTACGACATTAGAAGCATTAAAAAATACATATGAAGATGTGAAATGGAATACTGAATGGTTTGCCAACCTAGATAAAAGAATTGGCTACCTCCACCATCACGCCTTCATGGGTAATTTGGGATATTATTCACACACATTTGCTCTTCATACTCGTTATCATCTAGCTGGCCATATGCATTTATGCTATGACTGCTACAAATCATTCCAACCAAATGAATACCGAGCTATTGACCATCATGCACATATGGATAGATGGGTCGTAATGTATCACATGCCACACCAAGAGTATTGGTGCTCATCGTGTAGAGCGCCCCTAACAATGCTGCACGAGGTATATGAACATGATTCATCCATAGTCTGCGGAGAAGTGTATTATTTGGACAATTAGATTTTTTGTAATGTGTATATGGTATATAATAAATTATTTCCTGTTAGTATCTTACTGTGTTCTACGGTGAGAAGATGTGCGACGTGACACCAACCTTTTATTATGCTCAGTATTATGAATGCTTCGATAAACATTTACTTACGTATCGAACATCTGGAGTTCACTCACCTACATCGCTTACAGAAGCAGGGTTCATTTCCATATCTTCAGACGATACGGTTAAATGCTTCATGTGTGGAGTTCGAATAAACCAATGGCGGTCATCTGACACTCCGCTACAGGAGCATCTCCGATGGGCACCACACTGCACGTACGCTCAATTACTTGCGCCACGTCCTCGCAGGTGTAATGATACGGAAGTGGAAAGGACCTTTTGCACTTGTACTAAATCAAAATGTTTTATGCCTAGAGAAAATCATATATCTGAATAATACACTGATTACATTTGTACATACAACAAATAAATATGTTAGCATATCATTATCTTTTTTTAATTTGGTTCTAAGTGTGGTATCAGAGAAGTGTGGAAAATTACATGAGCAAGCCTTGAAATAGTGAGATGTCTGTCTGAGTAGGTAGGGTGTGCAAATAGCCTTATGAATGTGTTGAGTGTTAGTGACCTTCGTATTTTTTACATCTTACAGTGTGGTATTCTTAGAAATGTGCGACCTTGGGAAATTTCTATGTAGACATGACCTACTTATTGCGTGACCTTGGGAGGGTGGGACCTTGGAATTGTGGTAACCTTAGAAATGTGTGACCTTGGAAATGTGGTGTGTTCCAAAAGACTCCAATCTTACCTACTTTATACCAGGTCTGTTATGAGTAACTCTCCTATCAGTTGATATAGTTTTGTAGCAATATAGGATAAATTATTTATTTTCTAAAAAAGACACATGAGAGTACCCATAAGTTTTCTATTCTTAGCAATTTGCTGATGTAGAATTTTGTATATTTGGTTGTGCCGAAAAAGATAATCTTGAGATGCTAAAGCTGGGTAGCCCTCAATTATATGTTCGGTAGACTCAGTGATAGAACTGCACATTCTACTACGATCTGAAACTTGGAAATTCATGATGTTTTTTAAAGTTATTCGTCGCCATGACACCGTCTTGAATAGTGCACATGGATCCCTCAGTTTCAGTGTATAGCATTCCCTTATTTACTAGCCAATCCGTAAGTAGAACCTTGTCAGTTTCTTCTGAATCTAGGATTGCAGGGTATTTACTATGAATAACTTTATTTATTCAGGATAATTTCAAATTTTCTTTTAACTCGCAATTTAAATTTCGATTACTTCTGTAAAATTTTTATGCCATTGGATTATATTTTAAATAAAGGGAGTATCTAACAATTAAAAATAGTTTCTCAATACTTCACATTGGTTTTTACATACACTGTATAAATTTAGTAAACCACGACCACCTTCTTTTCGTTTAATATATAATCCTTCTACAGAGGATCTTTAGGATGTAAATATCTATATTTCCATAATATCCTTCTTGTTAATGTATCGAAAGAGTTTAAATCTGTATCGTACCATTTTAATATTTCAAAAGAATATGTAATTGAAGGAACCGCCCAAGAATGTATTGCCATAAATAATTTTCTTTATTTTAACATGCTGTTAAGAAGAATTCTTATTTTTTCTAGGTATTTATTTTTAAACTTAGTTTTAAGTTGTTTAGACAATAAAATTTTGTTTCATACCTAGATATTTATATGATCTATTTGGTAATAATTTTGGTATATCTAATGTGTTCTATGGTCGAGTGAATACGCAGATCGGTTGGTGCAAATAATTTAAATTTTATATAATTATCTTAAGTTGTAAAATAACCGTAAGCGTGTGAAAGTAAAGTGTGATAGTTTATATAAAGATAAATTAAACATCTGTGTGAAAAAAAACATTCTTGCCTTTAAAATGGATACAATGGATATACACGCCTTATCAGTTGTGTTTAATACGAAAATGAAAGCAATTGCAATTGGTATCAAATGAGAACACTTCTCTTAACTGCAATGAAATTAGCATGGAACAATTATCTAACAACTTTATAGATTTCAAAAACTATATTGTTAACATACTTAATAAGCTACTGGAAAAAGTATCTTTAATGGACGCAAGAGTTGACGAGCTAGAAAATTATTCAAAACGGAACTGCTTCTTGATTTATGGAATTCCTGAATCCAAAAATGAAAATCCTGATGGCATTATCTTAGGTTTATGCATAAATAAATTGCAAATTACAGATTAATGTTGCCATCGTATAATAAAAATGAATTTCAATAAGTATCGACCCATAATTGTTAAATTTAGTTTATAACAAATAAAAAATTGCGATGTTGCTGATTGTTTTATTACAAAGGTAAATTGCACCACGGTCTAGCTCAGTGAGGTACAAACTTACTGTAATTTAGAACTCATTGATTTTCAGGCATGAGGGAAGCAGAGATTTATCTGAATAAACACTAAACAACTGTATGTTTATGTATATTTAATAAAGCAAACTGTCTGATTAATATCAGCATAAAATAACTAAAACAGTATTTTTCGTAAAACCTTACGACCTTAGAATTACTAAATTAAACACTATACAACCTTATAATCTATATTTACTTCAAATTCAAAATGCAATGTGATCATCACTGTATTCAATAATGAAACGTGTATTGACCTAGGTCAACAAATTACAGTTCCGATAAGTTATGAATTCAAATGTTTTTAGCTTTGGAGCAGAACTCAGGTGTACCTTTTTAACTGTATCAAAATAACACTCACTGATTTTTTATTTACTTAAACTGCACTAAAAGGATACGTACTTACTTGTACAAAATAAATATAACTTCGTCTTAAAATGCAATGCAATTGGAGAATTTTCATTTCCAATTCATAAGATAAACATACGATAAAGATAATTTCAATTTGTCAATAACGTATAAATAAACAAACGGTAGATCATAAATGAAGGTAACGAAAGTTCCATAAGATAAACGTAAGGCAAGGTACGATAGTTTTCATTTGTCTTCAACGCACAAATAAACAAACTGTGGACCATAAATGAAGGTAATTTCCATGTCTCTCGCATACCAATAATGGAAAACTACAAAACGCAGGCAAACTAACAGCAAGCGGTAATGATACGAAGGTATCCTCATTTTTAATTATTCAAGACAAAAATTGTATTGTCATGCGTGCCGTTTTATGCATTTTTATATAGTGACATTACACCACGCTTTTACAACGATACGGAAATTTATCCAAATAAAAGCTTTTTCTTAACATAAGCGGTTTCCTTGTTCATACTTTTGTTCCCTATTAAATACAATATATAGAAAATGTAATTAGACGCCTTTGCATACCTTATAAAAGGGAAGCAAAACTTAAAAAAGATAACTTCTGAACTGCACGGCATAACAAACGGAAATGAGTTAAACGTCAAAGGGTGTTGAGTTGCGCACCAAACAAAGACAATAACATACTATATACAGAGGTACTCATAATTAAGTAGACTGAAGTGAAAATATCGAGATATAACAAATTTAATTATTGAACGAAAAAAGAAGTGCTTAAAGATACTAATGTAATGTAAATATATTTATCAATAATAATGTTAATTTCGAAACTTAATTAATGTAACGATAACCAAAAATTAAAAATAAATTAAGGTAACAATAGCCAAGAATTCGCACGTTACAATTTCATACAAGATTCGACAGAAAATCTGGCTTCGAAAAAAGTGTTGAAAGGTAGTAAGATACTTATCGCTAAGTCGCTGTCAGCGAACCGGTACGGCTTATTTAAAATGGCAAGAGAAAAGTTCGGATCCAGAAACAGTTGGACATCAGATGGAAAAATTATTGTGTTGTTTCGGGCGACAAAAAGTTGTAGTATCAAAATCGCAACTGGATAATTATGATGTGCATGTGGAACTTAAGTTATCGTCAGATTGTGCAGGACGTTCAATTACTCGTTCGAAAATTAATAACTGATTGTACTAAAGGTTATCCATGTAAGGTCACTTATTGTAATGTGAAAATGATAAAAATTATTTATGTACTAAACTGGTCTATGATTAATTTGCTATTGTGTTTATAAATATTTTGTGAAATGGTAAAATAAGTAGTTTAAGTAATTATGAAAATGTAAACTTTCACCATTATCACACATAATAGAATTTTTGGGTTTTTTAATGGTGTATTTTAAATTATACAATCTAAACGTTTCGATAACACTTACAGTTATCTTCGCCAGTGGTAATAATTATTAAAATTGTTAAAGATGTTGAAAACAGTTTTGTCAAAGTTCAAAAATTACAACATAAACATCAGCCTGCTATTAATATAACAGTTAGAGAAACGTAGAAAGCCAAATATAGAATTAAAATTAATCAAGTTATGATGTAGGTGTAAAATTGTAAAAAACTTCAATTTGAAAATGATAGAACCATTCACAAATATAAACATGACATCAAAAAAAATAATCCAGACATATTTGTCAATGATTGCAAGTGTTATTAACAATGAAAAGCATAATGCAGAATGTTTTTTGTGATTTTTTAAACTTTAATCTTAATTTAAATTACTTATGTTAAATTATAGTGCTGTGGTAAAGTAACATATAATTGCTAAAGCATTTGCTTCCAGGTCTAGGAAAAACAGCAAAAAACCTAGCATACCAAACGCCAAAATTAAAATCAAAATCAAGCCGTATTATTATGCCTTCTTTTAAATTATAAGATGCCAAAACCTCTTTAAACGAAGATTTTCTTCTTGTCTATTAAAATTATGGGAGTGTTTATATATCTCAATAGATTCACGTTGTAAACGAATATAATAATGAGTTTGTCTTGACAATATTTCCATATTGTCAAATTGAATGTCATGATTTAGATTATTTCAGGCATGGTCAGCCACTGCAGACTTCTCTGGTTGACCTAATCTACAAAATCTCATATTTTCTCTACGTCTTGCATCAGAGCAACGTTTTGTGGTTCCATAGCATACTTTTCCACATGAACAAGATAACTTACACACTCCGGAAGATGATACTGGATTTGAAACACCTTTAGGTGATCTTAAATGTTCTTTAATTTTTGTTATAGGTTTAAAAATAGTCCTAAAGCCATATTTGATTAGGATTTTTTCAATTCTATCTATAACACTAGCTACAAAATAAAGAAAAGCAGTACCAACGTTAAGAACTGGTTTTTCTTTAAGGTTATGTATAGGTGTAATAGCATTGTTAATATCTGTAACTGAATATCCATTATCTTGTAAGGATTTTGTTAAATATTTATATACATCCTTCAAAAATTCAGAGCAATAAAATCGTTTTGCTCGATTTACTAAATATTTAATTACTTCAATTTTTTGACGTAGCTGGTGGTTGGATAATTTATGAAGGTATCTATCAGTGTGTGTCGGCTTTCTGTAAACCTTAAAAGATAGTGAATTATTATTTTTACATGTTAATATGCCAAGAAATGGTAAACCTTCATTAGTTTCTTTTTCCATGGTAAACTGAACACATGTATACCATTTATAAAACCAAAAGACCTTGAAGCAAATGCTTTACCAATCGTATGCTAAATTACCACAGCGCTATAATTTAACATAAATAGTTGAAATTAGGATTAAAATTTAAAAAAATACAAAAAAGATTCTGCAATATGCTTTTTATTGTTAATAACACTTGCAACTATTGACAAATATATCTCTTTGTTAGATTTAACTGGATTATTTTATTTGATGTCATTTTTATATTTGTGAATGCTTCTATCATTTTCAAATTGAAGTTTTTCACAACTTTACACTTACATCATAACTTGATTTAATTTTGTTAAGTGTGTTTTTTGGCTGACATTTTTCATTGTTAGCCTTCGCCGTTAGAGATTGTTCTGACTTGTCATCTTTAAGACAGTTTAACAATATTTATTTATTAATGACCTAATTATTCTTTACTAAAATTTAATTCCATTGTTGGCTTTGTACGTTTCTCAATCTGTTATAGTAATAGCAGGCTGATGTTTATGTTTTAATTTTTTAAGTTTGACAAAATTGTTTTCAACATCTTTAACAATTTTAATAGATATTACTAGTGACGAAGATAACTGTAAGTGTTATGAAACGTTTACATTGTATAGTTTAAAATACACTATTAAAAAAACCCAAAAAAGATAAGTATTTTATTTAGATAATTTGTCTAATTGCGTTAGGTACCTTATGGTATTGTAGCATGTACAGTTATACTAATTTAACACGCTACTTTTGTTTAGTAGGTTGTAGGAATAGTTTTAAGAATTATACAGCACCAACCGTCCATGTGGTCACAGCACTTTATTCTTAAGTTAGTTACGCATTGATAACTTTTCTTTTACAGTTCTCTTCGTGTTATCGTTTATCTATATGAGTAGTTTGAAAGTTGCACATCTAGACACAAGATCTCTATTAAAAATTTTTATTTCTTTTAACGATTACTCCGGTAATCTAAATATTGATCTATTAGGTACTTCTGAAACTCGACTTGATAATAACGTTTCGGATAATTTCATTTTCTTTTCAAATGATTACAATATTATTCGTCATGATAGAAACAACCGAGGCGGAGGAGTTGCATTTAGACTAGAAAAGTAAAATCTTGCCGTCTAGATAAATAATTTTGCATATTTGTCTTCTAAAGTTATAGTAAACAACACAATATACGTAATTGCCGTAATATACCGTACACCATCACTTCGTAATTACGATGCCTTTGTTGAAGATTTTGAAACATTCTATGCTCAATTGTTACTCTTATCTAAATACATTATTTGCATTGGGGATCTAAACTTTGACATGTTAAATTTAAGCAAACCTGGAGTTCAGCAATATACCGACTTGCTAAATACACAGAACGTCAAAGAACCTACTAGGGTTTCAGAGACACTACTTGATCAAATACTTGCATGAGATAGTAGATTGAATAAATCATTTCATATCAGATCATGCCGTTATGCACCTAGAACTTTCTGTAATCATCCCATCACGTAATTTCAAAATTATAACTTACATACCTTTCAAGTCAATAAACTTTGATTTCTTTATGCAGGATTTATTTATTGAACATTGATTGGCACGTTTTATATAGATTGAATAATGTAAATGATAAAATTTCATACTTAAACGAATGCATATAAAAGGTATTCAATTATCATATCATAGCATACTCAATTATACTATATCTTTTCTAAAGAAAATGTTGAGCAACCATGCCATGAAGAAGACCTACAGAGCTTTGTTGGTTATTTCTACCAGCGTTCATTAAATATTAATCCCGCCAAATGCAAATTATTGCTATTTGGTTCCGCACACAGGCCCACTGCCCGCCAGGAGATAATCTCTCTTTTGAAGATTAAAATTGGGGGCGTTAATTTACAATTTTCTGATGAAACTAAAAATTTGGGAGTAATTATGGACGTTGGTTTGAATTTTACGTCACACATTAAAAATTGCATCCGACGGGCTTTTACAAATTTCATTTTATTTATAGTATAAAGAATTTATTATCTTTTTCGTCAAAGGTACTACTCTGCAGGTCATTAGTATTGCCACACTTTTCGTTTTGTAGTGCCGTTTATGGCCCTTTCCAGTCACGGCTAAATGCCAGAAGAATCCAAGTTGTTCAAAATTCTTGTGTACGGTTAATTTATGGCAAAAAAAACATCAGCATGTCATGCAAATTAAAACTAATCCCACGGTCTAACGTGGAACAAACAGGGCTTCTCCACTCGGCTGTATTATGTCATAAAATAATTTTATTTAAATCACTGCCACATCTATTTTTTAAAATCACATTTCGGATTGATGTATACAACATTAATATTCGACAGAAAGATTTAATAATTATCCCTAATCACAAGAATGAATTATTCCAGAAATGTTTTTCATACCATGTTTCAAAGGTATATAATCAAATTCCGTTCAATATTAAACAACTAAAATTGCCATTATTCAAGAAAGTGCTACGTAATAATATTGTAAGCTATTAGATGTTATTATCGCAGAAGTTACTGGTTCTCTCGTTTTCTGTGACAAAATGTTTGGATGTTTGTAACCTTTCATGCTATTCGTTCTCTTTTTTTTCTTTTCGCTTTTTTATTTTTCTTTCTTATTCTTATCGATGCTATAGTCTCTACTTATAGTGTTGGCTCAACCATTAAAACAAATGAATAGCTTAGCTAAGTGGGTTAAGTGGAAAAGCACATGAAATCGTTGACTCACTGTGTACTTGGCTCTTTGAACCTAACCTTTTACTTCTCAAAAATATATATATATATATATATATATATATATATATATATATATATATATATATATATATATATATATATATATATATATACACGGTGTCCACAAATTCTTTTCACTAAAGAAAACTGCGAATTCAAGAGCTGATTTTATGTAGATTTAACGTAAATTACCTTAATACAAAAATACTTCCTAAGAGAGCTGGAGCTCTTGGAAGATGGCGCCGTAACATCGGTTTAATTCAAATCTTTTCCAAATTATTTCGTTTTAAATGATAGCGTTCTGTAAATTTATTTAGTGGAATATGCCCAATCGTATGGCGTGAATATGATTTTTTAGCTGTACTCATAAGCGCCTCGTTTGAGCCGGGCATTGGACGTTGTTATTCATAAGTTTTTTGTTTTTCAAGATTTCGCAATTTTAATATAAAATTTAAAAAATTACGATTTTTTCATAAAAGAATGATACTCTTGTCTGAAGTCGCTACGACGCACCGTTTTCGAAATAAATCGATTTGAACTTTTCATGCGTTAATCATACTTTTATAAAATTAACTAACGAATTCATTTACAATTATGAAAGATGGATATGGGAAATAAACAAAATAACAGTTGCGTGAACGTCAAAATACAGATTACAGATACTTGGTAGTTGAGGTTAGAGTATCAAATAAGTTTTAAATGAAAGATTTTTTATTGTTTAGTTACATTACTGTGAACACAAAAAGTTGAATATTGTTAGAATGGTTTCGTTTAGTAACGAAGAATATGCCGAGATGCATTTAGTGTACGGCGAAATGCAATGCAACGCTCGGGCAGCAGCACGTATATATATGCAGATAAATTTTCAGGTAAATCATTTACGCTTCATCAAAGAATTAAGGAAACAGGATCGGTAATTCCTAAAAATAATGAAACGGGAAGACATGCTTTATTTTAAATGGAACAACCTGTCTATTATTGCATATTCTGATCCTTCGTTTCATTTTATATCAACCTTATGTACCTACCACATGTAAGGTCTAAAAAAAAAATTTTTAGAGTTCCATTTAAAAAAACGGAGTTACGTATGTTTGAAAATTTTAAAATTCGGGGCCCTCTATTTGGTACCCCTAAATCGTATATTTTAAAAATTTGACATAACCAGTAATAAGCTTTTTTGTGATCAATATGGCACAAATATAAACTTCGTTTCTTACTCTTTACATGTATCTTAACAACTGTATCATCTGTTCTCTAGACCCTTGAGTACCCTTCAACACTACCTTTCTGTTCTATATTAATAAAGTATACTAGCGTGGAGCTTCGCTCCGCGCTATGGCCACGACACACCTCAATAACCGTTTACAATATTTATTTAAAGATAAAATTTTTCTTACAAAAAATATAATAGGGGATACCGTATTTAAAAATATAAATTTTAAAAATCTCAAAATTCGGGAAAATCAAAATCATGAATGAATCGAATGTGCCTATTTTATTCGTTTAAAACCATCTTCGCATTATTCCCCTTCTAATGAAACCTTTTTTGTGCACATCGGTTGTATGGTTTCCAAGTCTATAACGGACATAGGTAGAAACAATTTTTATGTTTTATAGATATAGATATAGTATCATAATATTAGTATTAGGCAAGTGCAAGTTTGTAACACTAGACGTCGAGCTTTCCAAAGCACGAGCACGGCAATACACAATATGGTACATGGGTTTTATACATTTTTTTCTAATTCTGATTGTTATAAAACAATTTTAGAAATTTGCAATTTGTTAATTTGCATTATTGTCAGATTGAATTGTTGTATGTTGGCTACACTGAGAGTAAACTGACATTCAAAAATTGACAACTTTTCGCACAATCTTTACAGGTTAGGGCTAACAGCTGTATGGAAAACATCCAAATCAAGGGCAGCCAATTCCATAAATCGAAATGCGCTAAAGCTGTAAAATAAAGTTTGCGTTATACATTATTATCCTTCTGTTTAAACCCCAAAACAGAACGATAATGTGAACTTTATGAATTAGAAAAATATTATTTATTTTACAATGATTTTTGATTTTACCTGCAATAATAGATGAAAAAATTTATAAGCAGGATAGGTCGGGAATTTATAAGATTAATTGCAAACATTGTGAACAAGTATATGTGGGGCAAAATAAACGACCTATCAAAATTCGCTTTAAAGAACATTTAGCTCCTATAAAATACAAACATTGGGACAAGTCTGCCGTAGCCCGACATATGTTTGATAAAAATCATGTAGTAGATGAGGTATCATTAATCAAACGTGTTAGTAGAAGCACGAACTTGATTGTTATGAAAGTTTAGAGATCTTCAAAAAGAAACAAATTCTAATGAATAATGATGATCATGGACCTTTAGACTACTCAGAACTCATTAAACTTTCATAACTTTCACTGACTTTCACTAGATTAGCAACGAAGCGTTACTCGCTGATGGTATATATGTTAGAGATTTTCTTTACTCCGCCCTAGTCCACCGCTGATGGTGATAGCGTAGCTCTCGAAACGCGTTCAGTGTTTTTTAATTTTGTGTGGTACGTGGGTGTATTTTGTTTGTTAGAGATCCTGCCACAGTTCCAGTGTTCCAGATTTTTCACTTTAAGTGTACGTAAAATCGACACAAGTGTGAAAATTTATTTTAAAATCTACATTCTACAATCTACAAATTAACAAAATTATGAACTGTTTGAATTTTATTGACGAACGTAAATTAAACTATATCTCGCAAAATCACATGAAAATACAAAGGTGTCTCCTCGACGTCCTGGTTTGGGGTCGGGGAGAATGTTTACAATATTCTCAACTGTCACAGTATCGACGTCTTCGATTTGTGGCCAAATTGTATTTGTACAGTTTCAAAAATTTGATTTCACATCCAATATCAGTTTTATTTAAAACGAGCCCAATAAAATGTCTGGATCTTCTTGCTCTTGGTTATCTTCCACATTACTGGTATGGGACTCTCGGGATCTATAACTTCATCCAAATCAATTAGAGCCATTTCTTCAAACTCTTAATGTGATGTGTGGCTATCGAGTTTTTTTGTGGATTTACGTTTGGACATAATTTTATTTTTTAGATTTTGGAGGTAGTTTTTTCTTCTGTAATTTTTTGTTGTTCCTGCAGTTGAGCCAAAACCTCAGCTGAAAGGATAACTTCTGATTTTAGGGCCACTTTTCTTTTTTACTTTTAGAGGTTGTTCTTGACCTGATCATTTCACTTTCTTGAATAATAGTTCTTCAAATGACATTTTTGGTTTAGTGTATTTTGTTGATCAATCAGCACACTTTGCTGCGGTGTACTAGGCTGAGGAAAATTTGCCAATGCTGTGGGATGTTCAAGACACGAGGAATTGGTATTTGGAAGAATTGTTTCGGGGACACTTTGTTGCCTTTTTAAATCTTTTTGTTGTTTCCACCTTTTTAAACGTGTATATTCCAGCTTTTTGTATTAAGGTTTTTCCACGTCTGACCAACCATTTCTGAAAAACGTTTCTTTGGCATTTCACTCCAATATTCGTTCTTTACCAAGCTACTAACTTTTCGTTCCATTTAACCTTCATTGGCCTAAACACACTTTGGTCCAGTGGTTGCAGTATTAGGCGGAAACATCAGAATTGTAATATTATCTGACATTTCCAGTTCAATTATGAGAATAGTGATGTGGGTCAAATATGTCCAAAACTGGTCGTTCTAGTCCAAACGAAAATATAGGTGTTTTTTGAAATAAATTCAAAAATATGTCGGACCATTTTTGCTAGCTGCAAATGCCATGCAATTATAGGAACTTTTTTCATGTGGAGCCCAAGCGTTCCATACATCTTTTCCCTTATAAACGATCAACGGTGGAACTTTTAAGCCAAATACAGCACTTAACACAGTTGTATCTTCTTTACCCGGACTTCATACTGTCCTGGAGGATGGTTTACCCCTATCTCTAACGATTTTTGTCTTCGACGGGCCACGGCAAGAAGAAATTTCATCAAGGTTTCATGGTTTATTAAATAGCGATAAAACTGTTAAAGTATTCTCTAATAGATCAAAATATTCGCTTATGAGAAATGGATCAGTAATTTTTTTTTCGCGCATATTCAGCTGATTGCGATTTCTTTATGCTAAAGTTATGGCGCATTTTAAAATTTTTAAACGATTCGTCTCCAGCCATGTCATTTTTAAAGCGTTTCTTGAGATTATTTTCCTTCGGCAACGATCAACAAAAGTTCCTTTCTTGGAATACTAAAGCCCCATTTTTCCATTCCTTGAAGTCCATCGGCTAACGCAGCTTCATCTTCTCGTGGAATAACAGTTGTGCGATGTTGAGAGTAACTTTTTTGACCACGAATTCCCTTTAAATGGTAGAATAAAGTGGTTTTTGGAATATGAAACATTTTATGTGCTGTTGCTTTTTTTATTTCATTTTAGGCGTGTTTTATATCTTCTCTAGAGTAAGCAAAACCCATTTGAGTTTTTCTTACATACACTCGTATCATTATCTATAAAAAACCGAAGTTGTTCACACTTTACTCTTATAAAATATAAAGTTCACATTTGCTCCACTAAAATGTTAACCTCAAACTACAAATAAGTATAATAAGTACAATAAATACAATAAGTCATTTTTAGACAATCCGTTAATGAAACTGTTACATTGTAATACACTTTGATATATCAGGTTGATGCATAAGTAATAGCGTTTTTTATTTAAAAAAAATATATATTTTACTACAAAAATTTACAACATGTTAATCAATTATACATTCGCTGTTATTATTAACGACTTCCTCCCAGCGTTCAACAAGTTTCTCGATACCTCTACCGTAAAAATCGTTCGGCCTTGACTCTAAGAAATGATGCAAGTCCGTAATTCCACATCATATTTGAACGAAACCCTGCAAACTGTTCGAAAGTGATAGAAATAGGTGAAAATCAGACGCAGCCAAATCAGGAGAATATGGAGGGTACGGCAATACTTCCCAATCAAGCGCTTCAATTTCTCTCTTTGTCATATTAGCAATGTGAGGACGAGCGTTGTCGTGATGAAAAAGGTGACGCTGCCGATGAGGTCGTTTTCCCGAATAGCTTCGTAGAGGCATTGCATTTGTTCAACATATAGCTCTGATTGACTGTTTGGTTACGCCCGAGTAATTCATAGTGAAGGATACCTTCCCAGTCCCACCAAACGCATAACATCGTCTTTCGAGGGTGAAGGTCTTGTTTTGTTCTAGGTGTCGCTTGTTCATTGGAACTTAGCCACTGCTTTCTCTGCTTCATATTCACATACAAACAACATTTCTCGTCGCCGGTAACGATTCGGTAGAGGAACCTCTGATTGTGAGCATGAGTAGCACGATTCCGAGCGAGCAATCCAGCGTAAATTGTGGAACGTTGATTTTTGTCGCTCAATACATGAAAAACCCAAGCGCCAAGTTTCTGAACTTTTCCTAAGGATTTCAGACGTCGACATATCGTTCATTGGTCACATTCCATTTCCTGGGCCAAGTCCCTAGTTGATTGTCGTGAATTTTCATGAAGAAGTTGATCCAATCGCTCTTCATCGAACCTAACAGGACGTCCTGAACGATCCATATCCTTAAGGTCGAAAATTCCGCTTTTGATGCGTTTAAACCAGTTTTGCGCCGTCCTAACAAGCATTGCATCTTCACCGTATACATCGAAAATCTCACGAGCAGCTTCACTGACTTTCGCACCTTGATTAAAAACAAAAAGAAGATAATGTCGGTAATGCAGGTTCTTGTCTACTTGACATTCCATTATAATAAGGTTAAACTTTAACAATTAAGACTAAAATACAAAAGCAAACACACTATATGAGAGAACTACTAATTATCTGACAAACTGAATATTGAGTAATCAAAATTTTGTTACCTCAGAGCCAACTTTTAAATAAAAAAAAACGCCATTACTTATGCATCATCCTAATATAATTAAAACACGTTAGCAATTATATCCCACTTACCTTAAGAATTATTTAAATTGAATTTTTTGTTGGTGGAACTGACAACTCGTACTGTAACAATCTAAACACGTGGAATACGTTGGCCGATACAAACGCTACTAAAGACTTTCTGCACCGGTTCGCTTCGCGTCAGTACTGTAGAGTACTGATGCGCGCTTAGTACGACAGATGCCGCACTGATTACCATAATGGCAAATATTTTAAACGATCTGTTCACATTTTCCCCAGATTCACACTTACCCGGGTTTACCTTAATTTTGAATATTGTCTAATTCTAGCGAATTCCAATTCGCTGAATGTTTTAAAACAGTCAGTAAATCATTCACAGAAATATGATTTTCTTCATGCCAATAAACTTGATAGACTTTGTCATTTATGACATCTAACCAAGAAGCCTTCTTTATTATATTCGCATGGAATAGACCATAGATTTTTCCAACAATTTAGCATATAATTATTTTCTCGATAACTAATTTGAGAAACATTTGTTAAATTTAACGTTCTAAAGAATTTAGATTGGTTGGTCACTAAGTAATCTATTATCAAATTTTCTTTTATAGGAATTTGTGTATTTTCTTAAACGATGAGCTGTAACTTTTAATTTCTGTTTCAAGTTATCTAAAAAGTATGTTACATTATCATAAAACGTTAGATCACAGTTAATAATTATTTTTTTGTCTAATATATTTTTTACCTAAAAAACCGCCACATTGTTAGGGCATTCCAAAAAAGCCGTTAAAATACCAACATTTTATTCTAATATTTTCTTTTCTAAACGAAATTTCCAAGCGGGTATCGTCCTAGAATTGTGGTTATTATGCAGATAGAAATATAATTCTTGATTATTGTTTTCACTTGTAATCTCCGTAGTGCTTGGATTATTTCCGGATATTTTTTCGAGTCGCGAATGTTTTGAAAATTATCCCGAGTCGAAGACGAGGCATAATTTACTCAAAACATTTGTGAACGAGAAAAAATTTCCGGTAATTAATTCAAGCACGTGGGAGATTCAGTAAGAAAATATCCCAAGATTATCCGTTGATATTGACGACGGGATATTATCTATTATAATCACATCTGCACAGTGTAAAGTCAAATGGATCAGTAGTATCAAATTGGTTAAGTTTGTATAGAAAACCTTACCCTGACTTATAATAAAGTTCATCATAAAATCAACTGTACCGTACCAGCAAGAATATCTGCTACAAATTCTTCAATTTGATAGTTGTTATCAACAACAATTCTTTTTAATTCTTTAATTTCTAAATCATTTATTAATTTACTTTTTAAAATGACATTTCGTCAGTCAACAGAATTTTGTTCTGGTATATTCAAGTTTGGACACTTTTCTTAAATAGCTTTAAGAAATTTTCTTCGCCAACCGGGAATGGGGGCATCTTGACAATTATTAATGTTTGAATAGTGAAATATCGAATTCTTTAATAAGCTACTCAAACTGCATTGCGGCCGTATTTAAAAAAAAAACAGAAAAAATAAAGTCTCTATAATTGTAACACAATATACTGAAATGACATTACAATCTTATTAATTTAATGTCTGTAAGCACCCATTTATGGTTATCGTATTCATCTGTCTGTAATTTTCTTTAAAGTTGAATCTTCTCTCTTTTGCCAACTTGTATTGACATCAAATTGTAACATTATCGTGATATAATTAATTATTGTGGCCAAAATCTCAAAACGATTAACTAAAAATTTAGTAAATTAATGCATTAGTTACTTACGGAATACAGCATTGTAAAATCGACATAAAAAACTTTACAAGCATTAACTTTTAATTTATGGTGCATTAAATTTAATATTACTTTCTTTATCTAAAATAATTAAGATTCTAAGTATTAATTCATAAAGTCTTGTGCACCTACCATATTTCTGCAAATAGTATTTTCAGAACTAATTTTTATAGCACAAATGATTTCTATTGTAGAGTTAGCCTAAAAGAAAAGGAAAAGGTGCTATATTATATTAAGTAGGTGTTAATGTAAATTTTTATGAAGCTGAGATTTACAATTAGCTAATCATTGTTTCTTGAGTGAGCCGTACTTTAGCATTGTATAGTAAGGGTATTCAGGTGAGATAATAAATTAGTACTTACTTCCTTACACATTAAGTTGGAACAAGAAGTTGCAAGGCATAATTCCAGTATGGTAATGCATAAGACTGGAACAACACCACATACATATAAAGCATATATTTGAAAAGTACTTGTAAAGTAAATGTAAACTAACATATAACCATGAGCGGCAATTATAACAAATTCTAGAATAATGTAAGCGATTAGTTCGAAAGAGTATATCTTGTTTATGCCTTTTCCTACAAAAATTAAACGTTTATGTAAATCTACTAGTTCTACTATTTTTTCACAAATTCTATTGCAACATACAGCTGCTTCTAATTGATCGATTTTCTGCTTTAATAAATTATTAATCGCCTGAAAGCGAATTGAAATAAGGCTTGTCCAACTGTAGTATTGTTTGCTAATTGTACTATTAACTGCAAATGCAATTATTTGCCCAATTTTTTCTTCTGTGTAGGAATGGCGAAGGGTAGTAAATACGTACAAGCTGAAAAAAATACAGCACTGAATTGCAATGAATATTAAGGTTTTCAGCTTTACTCTACGATTGCAATGTAACATTTGGAATTGTTGTCCATTCTGAAACAACACGTAATCAATAGCTATTAGTTCATGCCAATTTTTGTTACATTCATGAGTAAAGGTTTGTTTGAAAAGTACTACGCCCATAGCGACAAAAAAATTAGCGTAGTAATATCCTTTTAACACAAACGTTATTATTATTGAATTTTGAAAGTCCATAAAATAAATTTTAAAATCTATGTTTAGCAAACAAATTTTAACAAGCACAGCCATATAAAATACTGTTTGTATTCTTTGAATACAGTTTCCAAATTTACTACCCACAAACGAAGTAGTCGCAAATACTATTGACAATAAATACAACAGTTTGTTATCTAAATATATTCTTGAATTTGTATTCATTACGGTGCGAATGTTGATCTCTTCAGCATGACATATATAGACTAACAAAAAGTAATAAATTAAGCATATAAAAATTTAATGGTGTTTCTTACGTCATTCATCGTGTTCTTTATTGGATTGACTCCTTAGTTCATACATTTTGAATTATTAATTAAAATTTATTTGCATTTCAAGTTTGATAACAAATGATAATTGTTTTAATTTCCTTGAGTATAAAATAGAATATTCATCATCCAGACAATATTAAACATGAAAGTGTAGATTCTCACAATTTGAACTTATAATTTCTATATTTATACGATTAATTTAAATCATATAATATAAAACTTGAAACAATATTGTTACTACTACTGCATGCGCTATGACGAGTTCCAACGGCATTAGCACATCGTACGGACAAATAACTGAAAGGGCCAACTAGCTCGTCGTGAGGGCATAGATTTTATTAAAATTTTGTAGTTATGATAATAGGGTATGTCTGATCGGATAATGTTTTGGACGCCACCCTGTCTTAATTCCTTCAAATGTACGCAAAAAAGGGGGTGCACTAGCATAAAATAAGGAAAATACTCAGAACTACCTTTTTGCCCGCCACCACGGTTCCCTGGTTCAATTCTGAAATATAACAGGCCAAAACACCACAATATTCTGCACTTCAACTTTTAAATTTTTATTAAATTTCACCTTGAATATTGTTGCTAAATTAAAATACATAAAATCTCACCACTATTGCAATCAACTTTAGTTTACTCTCTAATTCCCTTAATTGACATACTCAAATTAAATTATGATAATCAGTCACATTAATAATCGGAAAATAGAAAAGGTTGACGTCCTTTAGGACGCTTATACTGTTCTTTTACAAACAAAATTTAGCATTTGAAGGATTCAATTTAACAAACATCTATTAAAATTACTTTTAAAACAAACAAACGTCCAAATACACAGTCAATTTCAACGTAACGAATAAAAGTTTTTATCGTAGCATACGGATTGAAAGTAAATTACTCCCTTAACCTTGAAAAATTTCTCAATATTACCATTCCCACCTTTACGCATACAAAGATCACAATTTCCAACTAGCGCTGGGCAGTGGTGGATTTACGAATTTGCCGCCTACGGGCCAGACCTGATTTGCCGCCCTGCCCAGTACCATGAGGTGGAGGGGAACTGGGGAGTAGGTGGAGGGGGGCGGAGGGGAGGTGCGATGCTTTCAAGGTTGGCAAAGTTGTAAGCTAGTAAAATTTCTTGCATGACCAAAAGGTTTCGGACTAAATCTCAATAAAATTGTCTAAATATGACGATAGAGATTAATGAGACCTAGCCCTAGCTTTTAAATGATCTCTGCAGTCAGTTGACTGATAAAACAGACTTCTATCTCTATCAGAATATTAAAAATTGTATGGGAGAATGGAACTAAAATCGCAACTTTAGTTTACTTACATATCAACTGAAATGTTTACTACTAGTACTATTACGTTATTCTACCTTCTTTCTTCTTACCAAAATAAACGTAAACTTAGAAAATTAGTCGGGTAATTGATCAACACAGTTATACTGTTGAATCACTTGATTATATATTTACATTGACAACAATAAAAATGGCTTATGCTATATATTAATATATAGTTTTCAAAGGTATTTGTTACAAAACAATGGTTATTTACATACACAAAGGAGGAACTGGAATAACTACTATTTACATGTTACAACAGTTTTCGTCTTGATTGGCCTTTAGCAAATACGTCAATTATCTCATTGAAGTCCAGCATTTTAGTTATGTCCGACTCAATCGTTAGGACCGCCTGCCAATTGAACCGATCGTTGGTCGTTGTTGAACGGAGGTAGTTTTTCAGTCGCTTCATAACTGAAAAGGATCTTTCAGCTGAACAATTCGAGACAGCCATGGTCAACACAATTTTGATACATATGTCCACATAAGGGTAGATTTCTCTTATCCCATGATCATGGATGATTTTGTAAAGATCGAAGAATGTTTTGCGGCGATCTTCTTCGAGGCCTAAACTTTTCAAGTAACCAAAAAAGTGAATACATTCATTAGTAAAACTCCCTTCGTCTGGTAAATCATCTGGGAATTTGTAACATAGTTTCTTGGCATTTTCAAAATGGTTCTTTCATCCCATTCAATACCAGAGATGAATATGTCGAACAGTGAACTTATTTCCTCGTAAACAGTTTTTCGTTTCGACAACTCGCTCAGTAACCTGTCAACAATCACTAGAAACGTGTTTATTTTGAAGCTTTCCCGTCCGGTGAGATCTGTTCCGTATTGCTCTCTTGTCTAGTAGTTTTGTACCTTTCTTATTTTTTTCCTTTTTGAACTATCCTCATAATGAGATATTTTTGACTTTTCGATTGCTTTCTCTTCAATTGCATCAAACTGTGTTCGGAAATGTGATACATACTCATAAAGAGAGCCGTAAATATGTGCTACTGTTGAAAGATTTATTTCCTTAGACTGAAGTGTCTTGCTTGAAATATTTAGTCTTTGTGGCAGTTGACCCCACACGAGTGAAAGTATAGCAGTTTCCAATCTTTGCAATTGTTTTAGATATCCAGATGCCTCATTTGTTGTAACTGGTTTCTGTGTGTCGATATTTTCGATGAATTCCAGAGCTTGCACTATTTGGTCCCAATCCTTATTAAGGCTCTTGCAGGCATCATCTCGCGCAGACCAGCGTGCTTTGGATAAACTCTTCAAAGTCAAATTTTCTCCGTCAATTAGGAAATTTTGCAGTATCTCCCATCTCTTCGTAGAGCTTGAAAAAAACACATAGATGTTTTGAATGAGTCCGAAAAAGTTGTTACTTTCAGAGCAGCAACCAGCTGCGTGTTCTCCTACTAGGTTTAGAGAGTGCGCAGCGAACGGTGTGTAAACAGCCGTGGGGCTTACCTCTAGAATTCTGGCTTGTAGGCCTGTGTAAGCCCCAGACATGTTGGAAGCGATGTCATACTGTAACACCCTAAGTGGTGTACAATAATTACAGTTTTTAATCGCCCTGTTTGCTAGCTCTCAGATCTCAGGTGAGGTTCAGTTTGCAATTTTCAACACTATAGTGTATGTTGGGTTGCCTGGATGTAGAATCAAATAACGATATATTAAGAATATATAATTTAAGAATTAATCAAAAATATAATACTTATAATTACAAAACATAACTAACGATTCTTTTACTTACAAAGCACAACTAATTTTCTTGTACTTAAACTTCAATTAATTTCCGTTCTGGGACTCGGTACCTGACTTCGGGTTTGATCGTAAGCTGTAACAAAGGTTATTAATCCGGTGTATCTTCTGAGGTTCGCTTTGTATTCAGGGGGTTAATAATTAATTAACAAGAATGACTTGTGGTCAGGTTAATAGAGGGGTGACGATAAATGGAGTGAGTGGTTTGGTGAAAATGGAATAACTTCCCTCAGGTGAGATATGGATCTTATTTTTAATTTCCTTTATGTTAATTAATAAGGGGTAGTCATTAATATAGGGGTGAAGTCTAGGTGGCTTAAGGGGTTAAATCTATTGCATATAACTGGTTGATGTAGATGGGAAAGTTGTGGTATTTAAACTGGTTAGGATAACCTTTGACCTACAATAGCATTTGTACTTATTGCAATCAGTTGTTTAGTGGTATTTTATAAAATTTGGATGTTTGGAATGAGAATTAATTCTAACGTGTATTATTAAAATAGATGGCACCCAATTGTAATAAATGAACTATGTATAATAAAATGTGATTTAGTTAACTGTTCTGGAGTATTAGGATTAATCGGAGAATTACAGGGAGAAATTTTAATATCAAGTGTAAATCGTGTGCAATGGAAATGTGAAGTACTAAATTATGTTTAATAATTAGTACTGGAGTTAGAGTATGTAAAATTAGTCGGTAGTTTGTTCTTTTGGGTGTTGTGAAATTACAGGACCATGTGAGGGGATAATTTGTTTCGAGATCAGGTGATAGGAATTTATACCAGGATTCAAGAGGGTGTGTAACCGAGAGAGGATAAAGGGGTAAGTGGTATTCGGATAAGGGTCTGGTGATGGTATAAATTTTGTTTTAAGAGTCTGGATTATCAGGGATATTGAATGGTCTCTATACACCTTTCGTGGTAGTAACCCGAATAGATATTAGATATGGTTCAGGTGTGTAAGAGGATAATAGGGAATATTATAGGGATATGATTTATACTAAGATGGTAACGGTATGGATATGAGATTGAGATTCTGGATTAAATGGATATTGAACGGTTTCTATACACCTTTCGTGGTAGTAACCCGAATAGATGTTAGATATGGTTCAGGTGTGTAAGAGGATAATAGGGAATATTATAGGGATAATTACAGGGAGATCACAGCATAGGATTACCTTACAATTGGGGTCGAAACCACCATTAATAAAGTAATTCTATTACCAATCTTTATCTATCCTTCGAGGTACGTACACCGATAGGGCAGATCTGAGATTGTTTCTCGGATATTAGGAATTAAACAGGAAAGGGTCTTCGTAAAGTAGCCTTACTTCTTGGGGCCGCAGCCACCAGTAGTAGAACCACGTTACTAGGTAACTACTTACTACTCCTCGTGGTACAAACACCGAGAAAGTGCAAATAGCTACTTACGGTTGTGGAGGATTGTTATGAACTGGTACTAGGATATCGAGAAATCAGGAAATGTGTCAGGCAGGTTAGAATGTAATTAGGACAGGCAGGTTATTTTAAGCAGGCAGGTAATTTGAGAGTTTCTGGTAATAATTTCTAGATCAAGTAGAATAGGATTCGAATTGAAATAGAATAGGATGAGAGAAGGTGTGTGTGGGTATTTATAGGAGATTTGCTAGGAGAGGGAAAAGTAGTGGGAAACTATATAAACAATACTACATTCAGTTTAAGGAAATAAATAGGAAAGAAGTTTTGATAGGAATTTCTGGACTAGGATTGGATAATTATTATGTAATGAATTTTTAGGATCATTACAATACGACTGTCCCCTGCAATTGTTGATATCAATGTCGAATTCGCTTAAAGTTTTCGTCACTGCGTTGAACATGTCCTCTGCCTTGTGTCTAACAGATGGGAGGAAACACAAAAACCTCTCAGCAACAGTTCCATTCTCCTGAACATATCTGATAATAATTGCAAGTTGATCAATGTGAGTTATGTCCGGGCTTGAATCAACAATGATAGAGAAGTACTTAGCATGTTTTATTTGTTTTACGATTTCGCTTGTAACACGTTCTGCCATAAGCTTTACAAACTGTTCGTATGTCGAAGACGACAGATACGAAGTACATCCTTTCCCAGGATTACCATGTTGTTTAATGTGACCTTCAAGAAATGGGTCGAACTTTGCAATCAGCTCAAGGCACATGATGAAATTTCCACTACCTTTGTCTGACCCAAAATACTCGTTGTGACCTCTTAGTGGCAATCCAGCAGCACATAATGCTTGAATTGTAGCAACGACTCGCTGTAGAACGCTGCGCCAATACTTGGTTTCTACTTCTATTTGTTGAACAAGTTGTGCATAAACTTTTTCGTGTGGGCTTGCTCTAGTCTTTAATGTAAGAACACTCGATTTATGCTCAGCTGAGTTTTCATGTTTAGTGATGCTTTCCGCACCATGCTTCCAATCATCGAAGCCATATTTTCCGAGTTTCGTTGCTGTTTTGCCAAACTGGCAGGGCACACAAAACAGTTTCCCTGAACTTTCAGAATACATTAAATAAGACCGCTTTACTTCTTGGCCATTTACAAGTTTAGTTTTGAAAAGGGAGTGGGAGAGGTATCGGTTTCGATCACCGTCCAACCGTTTTGATTTGCTTAAGTCAAGATTAGAAATGTCTTGTTGTATACCATTTTTGATGATATATTCCCGAGTAGCATCATTTATTTCCCACAACGCAGAATCGTCAATGATTTCAGATGTAAGCATAAACTCAGCCGACGCATTTACCTCTTCCTCATTCTCGAGGTTGGTAGAGCATTCCGGTTCTTCTTCAGCTGTAACTAGAGAGGAAACGCTTGAGGAACCCGGTTCAGTATCATTCGAACATGTCATTGGTTGTTGGTCTACAAGATTCAGTTCGGTTGTCGTACTAGTGTTACAATCCCCATGTTTTTAAAAAAAAACTGGATATTTTGGGAATTTGATTTTTAATTTGAAGTTGTTTGTCTGCCTTTTCTTGTAAGCAGCTCCACTAAGTCTTTTCCTCCCGTCACTCATAATGAGAATCTACCTGAAAGTACATTTTCCTTGAAAAGTTATGAATTACATGTTGTTTTTAAATCAATAACTGTATTAAAAACAAAAATAAAGAAAAAAATTTTAAAATAAAAAAAAATTTATAAGTTCTTAGTTTGTTTATATTTTTATAATTTTTTTTAGATGCATAGAAAAATGAAATGATTACCAATATGAGATAGCTCAATTAATCCTGAACAAGAATATATGTATATGTTATAGGGTTAAAAAAATATTTAAACGCAATAAACTCCTGTTTTATAAATATTGCGTTTTTAGCAAAATCAACTACTAAGGGAGTGGCTTGCGTAAGCCACATTAACTACTAGGTCAAAGGTCAATGGGTTAATGCTTCCACTAAAAATTTAACAGTTACATCATAATAAGTAGGGTTTACTGTTTAACTTGTGCTCGTACAAAAGAATGTTGTCAGCTATATTCACGAATACCTCCTGATTGATAGTAAACAATTTACCAACAAGCACTGTGATTAAATAAACTAGGTTAACCGTTAACCCACAATAAATAATTGCTGGTGTGGTGAACCTGTGATGTAATAGAATATTAACTTACCTATTCTGTTCTATGTAGCTGCACTGAAAAAAGCTTGATTCATAATGTGTTATGACCTAATAAACGTAACGTAACAACACTCATTACAGTCATTACACTAATGAAATGAAAAGGATTGTACAATTTGACACTTGACAGCGCGCGGCGTGGGAATGACTCAAAGCAACAGGATGCAGAAGCAGACTGCAGTGGTGACACGAAAACAGTATGTTCCTCGAAGTTGACCGAAGTTACTTGAGACATAGTTCGGGAAGATTCAGAAAACTGCCGATAGTCGGCAGTGTCATCGCCCCGAGCCTCATCTACCTTATCATTGCACAATCAAGTTTACGCTACACAAGCACATTCTTGACTGACTCCTACTAACAGCTAACAGTCCTCTACATCGTGGGTTTTTGTTTTAATTAGACAATTTAAAGGGTCGGTAAAACGGAAGGTGTTGACTTTGTCAAAGCGGTTTTATCATTTATCAATTTTTTACTCCAAAGTTTAAAAAAATATTTTTTTTTACTTTTCAATTTTGCCGCCCCTAAAATTTGCCGCTCTGGGCCATGGCCCGTCCGGCCCCCCTGTAAATGCGGCTCTGGCTCTGGAACCAAACCTTTTAAGTTCAAGAAATGTGACTTCATAGATCTATATGAATCAATTCTTAGGGTCGACTGGTCTATCTTCCACCAATGTAGTGACGTCAACGTTGCTTGTACTAAATTCTATGAGGTGAAAATTTAAGTTATTTGATGAGTTTGTACCTAGATACCGCAAACGTAACAAACGTTATCCAAAATGGTTTAATTCCGATATCATAAATAATATTAAATTGAAGCATAAATATTTCAAAGAATTAAGGGATGTAATCTTTCTAGAGATAAAAATGAATACAAACGTCTTAGAAAGCTAGTCAAGCAACAAATTCGATCATCGTATAATTATTGTCTATTAACTACTGAGTAAATATTATGTACCGATCCTAAACAGTTTTGGCCATTCATTCGTTCTAAAATGAATTACTCGAGAATTCCTGATGTGATGAGGTATAATTATGAAACTTACTCAACTCCTATTCAAATATTGAATGCGTTTAAAGTATATTTCTCTAAAGTGTATTGTCCAGCTACAGCCGCATGTACTGGATTGCAAGACGCCGTGTATTCATCTACCCAGCGTTACTGAAGTTGTGGTAGTGAAAGCTATCACAATTTTTTTTTCTCCTACCTAACCAATCGATTACAGTATGTGTGTTTTAATAACTTAGCGTCGGACTGATTTACTGCTTCGTCAGGGGTACCCCAAGGATCAAACCTAGGTCCACTGTTATTTTTATTCTTTATCAATGATATCTCTGTTCCAACCTCGTGCAATCATCTTTTATTTGCTGATGACCTTAAAATTTATTGTGAAATCACTTCTATGAGTGGCTGTCTAGCCCTTCAAGAACAATTAATGGTCATTCATAACTTGTGTCAAAGTAAATGTCTGTATTTAAACATTTCCAAATGCAAAATGTTACCGTTTAGTAAAAAAGGAACTTACTCCACTACGACTGTTCGGTAGATTCGTTCTCCTTATCCCGGGTTTCTGGTACCAAAGATCTAGGTGTAATGTTTGATCAGCATCTAAGCTTTTTGAGTCATATTCAGACCATATGCCTAGGTGCAAAAAGAATGCTGGGATGCATATTTAGAAACACCAAATGGTTTCATTATACTCAAACTATTTTCTTGCTATACTTTTCATTAGTTCTGTCTAAACTGGAGTACTGTAATCTTATATGGTACCCTATATATCACAAACACATAAAAATGATCGAAGATGTTCTGCAAAAATTCTTGGAATAGCCTTCCTTTAAGATTGACGGTATCTATCCGGCGAGGGGCTATCCTCAAGAATATCTCCTAAGTCGTTTCCAACTTCCATCATTACAAGGCAGACGTAAATACTACAGAATGAGATTTTTATATGGCCTACTTACCCAACGAATTGACTGTCCTTTTCTTCTATTATCCCTTAACTTTTCTTTGCCCAATCGTTTATCAAGATTCCCTATAACCTTTGTTAATCCTATTCCACAGACCTATTTATATAATGTCATTAAATTTTAATACTATGCATGCTAATATTGATTTAAATATCGCAACACTTGACGATCTATTAAGCAATATCACATAGTGCAATAATTTTTCATTTTGCTAATTAATCTCTTTTCTCCCTCCCCAATTAATATATGTTAACAATGTTGTCAAGTCACTGTTTAAACTTGTTTTAGTTGTAGTTTAATTATGTAGTTTGTTTTAGACTTATGTATTGATCTTAGTTATATTTGTTCTTTAATTGGATATTTTTCCCTTGAGCAATAAGGTATTACTATTATCGTTATTCCTATCTTTTGCTACTACAAAAACGCGGCACATGCCCTTAAACTAAATATAAATATTTAATTATAATCAGATAAACCCAGACAACAAATATCTCTATAAGAAATAAGCATGCAACAATCTTCTTTAAAACCAAAATTTAGATTTACCGCAAATCAAAATAGCAATAAGCACTTGAATATTTTTACCTTACTTTTTCAGGACGCCAAAGTAGAAATAAAAAGGGATGCTTCGGGTCTCAGGCTCGCTTTCTTCGGTCGGAACGATAGCTGGCCGCTCTCTACCGATTATAATCCTCACAACGCCCAAAATTCTACTGCATGATCTGATGGCTGGATACAATTACCGTCAGCAAGACTACGTATAACAGTTACATCCAAAAATAACATCCAACATACGTGCTTAACTGATAACGCACAACAGTCACGTTCGTTAAACTAATCCACTTAATTACTGAAGTCTTCAACAAACTGGTGCATCATTCCCATGAATGATTCTAGTGCACCGAGAAAACAAAATTACTAAAATAAGGTGTGTTTGCAAACTCTTCATGAAAATACGCTTCGCGAAACGAGATAGCAATCCCCCTAAATTGGAACCATTCTGCACGTTACTCAGATACACACTGACATAGTACTCAACGTCTCCGCTCCACCACGGGATATTCGTCTACTCAATTCGTCGCTCTCTACTTAATGAATGCTCTTCTCTCGTGATTCTTACAAACTCCGCCATTTTAAACTCCACGAAGCATAACCAATCACAAAGCAAAAGTTCCTTCAATCCATGTGCGCGGTTAATACGAACAATTTTTGTAAAAACGATCTAGAAAATACGTCATTAGAACCAATTGGCAACATTAAGCTATCACGCGCACAAAAAATTGTAACCTGATCTGTTTTCGTTGTCGCTATACTTTGGAAAGTCAATCTTTATTTAATATAAAGTAAAAACCACAGTTGTCTACTCTTAATTTTCTTATCTAATCTACGTTCTCACTATCTCATCGTTTTATTCTCCTGACTGGACATTTGTACAATTCCTGCAATAAACTTAATTAAAAACACTTTCCCATGACGTAATTTCGGCTCAAAACTAAGCTATCCCAAAATTAGGATTATCCGATATTTACTATAAAAAAATCTAGTCTTTACTTATTCTTCCTACAAGGATTAAACGTAAACAACTATACGTGAGATATGTGACAAGCAGGACTAATCGTAAAGAAAAGTATCTCTCTTCTTTATAGAAACCAATTCTTTATATTAACGATTTCTTTATAAAGATTTATTAACGATTTATTGGAATAAATATTAAACGTACAACTATTAACGTTAGAAAAACTTATGTTTGTACAGTGTTTTAACTGTAAATCATTAAATTATAGTGACGATTTAGATAAAACCTCTTGATGAACTCCTCCATTTGACATAAAATGTGATGAATCGCCATATGTTCTAGGACAACATATGATGGATTCTGGCATCCACTGTTTGACAGATGATGGCTTATTGAAAATCATTTTTGAAGTCGCCATTTTATTGTTCATGCTTTTCTCCATATATTCTTATGGAGTCGTATTTGATCGCCATCCTCCATGATTTTTGAGCGTCCTGATATCCGCTCCACCCTCAGCAAGAAAAGTAGTTGACGTTTGACGTAGACAGTGTCCATTGAAACCGTCTGGATTTGGTCATTTCAAATAATGGGCAATTTTCTTCGAAACTTTGAAGCAACTGTGGATCCCCACTCGTTACACTGTACATTTATTGTTCATATAAAATATGAACAATCTTGAGTGGTTGATATATTTTGGACGCAAGCTTAGATATCTCCTGTACAACTCAATCTCATTAATTCCTCTCATTTCCGTCATAACGGTGAATACAAGCTTCTTCCTTGTCTTAGTGTCATGGACGGTGATAACCAAAATAGAGCCGGTATCCTCAAAATCCTTCACATTTAACTTTCTTAGCTCCTCACTACGACATGCGCCATACAGACCGAAAATTAACGCCACGTTAATCATAAGAACACAATCAATTAAGTGTTCCTTAACTGCTTGTTTGTACAGTCCTGATAAATCATCAGCTTTATGTTCAAATGATAGCCAGTCAGTGTTAGAAGAATAACCTTCACCTTTTTTCTCTTCATTTTTATTACTACTACTATCATCTTTTCGACAGCACCAGCAGCACAATGTTAAATTATTATTCATATTGTTACTGCAGCTATGGAGGATATCCATATATAAGGGTGAACGTCGTAGTTTTGATCGTTCCACAAATGTTTTTTTATTTCTGCTTGAATTACACTTAAATAGCGATTTTACCTGCTCACAATTGCTATACCACTAAACACTATTCAAGGAATGATTTTAGTCAATTTTCATATGGTGGGGTTGTGCCTCTAAACTACTAAGAGATACATCTTTAATGTTTCGCAACGTTTTAAATTCTTCAATGCGCGTTTCTTCTTCTTTGAAATACTCATAAAAGAGGTAATAGACATTTACAATCAGCCATTTCCATCATGATACGTTCACCATACTTAGTATTAATTACAGACGCATCCATCACTTCATACTTTGTAGGGATAGTGAGTGATTTTAAAAAACATTTTATTTTTTCTAAACACTTTGTGATGCACTAAGTGAGAACGTAATGTTTCAGATTTTTTTAGAAAATAATGTCCTAAAAGTGTGACAACTGGCCGCGGTCCCTTAACCCACAAAATATTTCATATCTCGTAGCAGAAAAACAAAAAGGAAGAATGTGCATCTAAACGCAACCGCATATAACTTATACTTAGCTCCTGTACTGTCAAAGTGGTAGGTTAGATTTTGATACAAATGCCTATTGTTATGACTATTGTAGAAATAAGCACTACAAATAATTACACCGTTGATATAAATGCAAGTTTTCTTTTTGTTATTCCGAAATTAAATGTAATAAGTAATAATTTAGTTTATATTAAAAATGTACCTTGTAAATGGAAAATTACATTCAAACCGAAGCATTCAAAATAGAATTTAAGATCCGGTCAATATAATTGAGAGAGTTTTAAATTAACAAGAAAAAGTTATAACACCATCCTTATAAAATTAATTGATTTATTTTTTCGAAAATTGCATAATATTTGGATATACTAAATAATTAAAGTTAAATCTGCAATAATTTCTATGAATTTCAACTACAACAGAACATTATAATCTTGTTCCCATTGTGTAAAAGAAACTATTGTAATAATATTCCAAACCTTATTGTACACGTGTACAATAAGCAATTGACTTCTGTAAATTTAAGTTCTAACTGGACAAAAGTGTTAATAATCATTAATCAAAACATTATATAAAATGAGTATTTTTTGTTAATATAAACTGGCCGAATTTTATACCAATCGCTCTGTTATTTCACAAATAATAATTTTAGCATGATGAAATAAATACTAGTTCGTTGATTAATTTATTATTAATTAGAACAGCATAATACACTGCCGCCTCTCGTTAAAGAGATGGAATTTCCAGCCCTCCCCACTTTTAACCTGTCGTACTCTATATAGGTAAGTGACATTACCAAAAATCGTATCTTTCGTTCTCACTGCATAAAGTACAGGCGAAAAGAAAATTTTGTGAACCAGTATGAGCTAAAGAGTCGTTAATAAATTGATTAATATAATTAAACCTGATAACTACTAGCTCTATAACCAAGTTTGAAGTTCAGTTAAATTTATTTTAACAAGTAGCAACAAATTGCTTTGCTACCGAACACCATTGTGATTAAAACCGTAATCAGTGAACTTTAGAGTTCATATTTATTAGGAATCATTCATTTTCATCCATCATTGGTTAAGGACTTTTGTTTGACAAGTGGACCTGTGAACTTTGTCAACTACCGTATCCGCCTTCCGTTCGTACTAATGTTGTTTTAGGTACATCTTCTACCGCAGAATAAAACCCTGAATATTATCCTCCACTGGGAGACCTGGAGCAACCGTTTGGAATCGAGCAAGCTCGGGACTGACCCAAAGAACTCCTGGACAGTAGCTCATCTTTGGGTGGCGCCCGAATCCGTTTCAAATAACAATTACCGTACCTTATAAGTAAATAAAGTTGTTTTCCAAACGAGTCTAAATTTTCTACTGGTGCTTGTTGAGGGCAAGCTTCACTTGCCACCACGGAAATCCGTTACAAATAAAAAATAAGTTTCAGCGCACTTCAAAGATACTTTTAAGCTAAATATGATAAACTGGTGGAATTTTTTTTGCGTTAATATGTTTTGAGCTACGACTCAACCTTCCTTTTTTTTAAATGGCAATCATAGGTGTCATGGACTAATTCAATTAACTATTTTTTTCTGATTTCAAAAATTTTTGCCATATTTACCATATTTTTTATCTCTCTTTATCTCACAATTGATAAAAAAACCATAATTTTTATGTGTTAAGCAAGCCATGAAACTGAAACAAACGCTATACTACCAATTATTCTAGGATTAAGTGTGAAAGTAGTTACTGCTTTAATTTTTTGTTACTTGTGAAAAGCAATATTTATTTTTCTAGTTTGT
>JARFJB010002069.1:117500-160000 GCA_036346205.1 Vesta saturnalis
CATTAAAAGGATATGTACTTACATGTACTCAAAATAAATATAACACACTTTACAGTGTGTGTGTGTGTGTGTGTGTGTGTGTGTGTGTGTGTGTGTGTGTGTGTGTGTGTCTGTGTGCGCGTGTTCGTCGGTGTGGGTGGTGCGTACGTAGATGTACGTGCGTGCGTATGTGTGTATGAGTGTATGGGTGCGCGTGTGTATGTGTGTGTGTGTATGTGTGTGTTTGTGTGTGTGTTGTGTGTGTGTGTGTGTGTGTGTGTGTGTGTGTGTGTGTGTGTGTGTGTGTGTGTGTGTGTGTGTGTGTGTATACGTGTGCGTGGGTGTATTCGTGTGCGTGGGTGTATGCTAGTATCCACGACAACTTCAGAACCATAATATGTACTTGAAATTTTGTATTTAAGCATTATTTCAGCTCCTGGAGCTGATTAGATTTTGGGAGAGACTCAGCTGCGGAGAGAAGGTTTATTAGGAGCAGTTTTTGGTTTTTATAAACTATTTCTGAAATAGCTGTATATCTCAAGATACAAAAATGCATCGATATAGACCTTAAACATTAAACATAAACATTAATATAGCGCAAAGACTGAAAATTAATTATAAATATGAATGCAAATGGTTAAACTGTATTACCGACATTTTATAGAAGCGGGCAGTTTTGGAATTTTTTTGTTTGTTAACAGTTATTTATGTCTATTAATCTCTATCTGACATGAAGTTTTAAACGATTTTCTGACATAGACTATTGGTTTCGTTTTTACGATGTTCCTCATTTTCGTTATGAACGTATAAAAAAAAGGTTGGATAATTATCTTAAAATAGTACATTAAAATACAGGTATCATAATGTTAGTATTACCGGGCGACTGCAAGTTTGCAGCAAGAGACGGAAAGCGTCGTTTTCTAAAGCACGAGCACGATAATATACATTATGAACCGAGTTTTTTATTATTATTAAAATTATTTCATTTCTTTAAATTTCCACTTAATAGGTTGGAAAGTCGTGTTGTTTCACACCAGATATTTTATAAATGTGAGATAAAGAGAGATAAAAAATATAGTAAACCATACATTTTTGAAATCACAAAAAAATAGTTAATAAATGAATGAATCTATAGCTACGTATGATTGCCATTTAAAAAAAGCAAGTTTGGGTCGTAGCTCAAAACATATTAGCGCAAAAAAATTTCCACCAGTTTATCATATTTAGCTTAAAAGTATCTTATGAACTGCGTTTTTGAAACTTTTTTATTTTCAATATTACATGAATAGTGAGCGATTGAAAATTTATCCAATATATCAGTACGCTGACAAAATTGTTAAATTTTCTTATCGCCATAACATTCCCCCTTTAATTTTGCTCAACTTTGCTAATTTAATCGATTCTCTAGCTTTTATAATAATACAGTTACCCATAGAACATGGGTAGATCTTAGGCACTCTATATAGCATATATGATCTAAGGATAAATAGAATGAAACATGGCACGACATAGGTGAAATAATTAGAAAACATTAACATGAAGTGTTATTGCCACTGCGTCATTCTAAATTTTATACAATCGAACTCATATGCCTATATGAGTTCGATTGTAGGCACATGTGAAATGGGGCTGTAAAGATAAAACTGTAATTGTTACATGGAACAAAGCCTTACAGCATTGTAATCAAAATGTAATCCTAATTATCAGGGTGTGGATTTCTAGGAATAATGCTATATGTAAAAAATGGTAGACATCTACATATGAGAACGAATCTTATTGAAAGCATTGATATTTTACAAACTGTATTATGCTTTTTTTGCTTATGTTTGGGTTTTATGCTTATAAATTATTTTTATGGTTATTTTGCAATTACTAGACTTTAATTACGTTTCTTTATGGAGAATGAATGCAATATTCACTATTATTTTCGATAAATTGCTTTAAATTTGAAATTATTTATTTTATAAGGAAACCTCTAACCCCTACTGCGACTTTTAAATGCGCAAACATCTGCCTTTCAAAATTACTTAAACTTGTGACAACAAGGGTTGTTTGCATACTTACTTATTATTCTACTAATCCCTGGGTCTAACAGGTAACAAGATCTTTGGTAATTTAAAAAAATTCTAAAAAGACTAAATTTTAATCCATAACAGTTCGTTCAATGCAAAGCTTTCTTAGAATTACTGCCAGATGGTTTTCGTTACTTCTCACGGGGCAGTTTGAATCGTATAAATTGGAGAAAGGGTTGGTATATTTTATAGTGCTTAAATAAAATTGGTTAGTGAAAGTTGTGTGCAACAATTGTAAGATCCAGCTCATAGTAACACAATGCCAAAAGTTAAAGCTACTGTTGAAGAATGGATAAAGGATTTTCCCGAAATAAAATTTGAAAATAATAAATTGTTTTGCAGACAGAGCGTGTGTGAAAACGGTAAGAATTAATTAATAAAATTACTAAATACTCTTTGATAAATAATACGTACTTTATTTCACATTACAGATTGGTTGTTCGAAAAAGTATAATATAATACAACACACTCAAACACATTACCACCAAGAACAGTTAAGAAAATTTAAATCCTGTGCAAATAAACAAGCAACTATTATTGAGTCGTTGGCTACTACTTCAAACAAGATGAACAAACCACGTTTCACCATGACCTGTGTAACGCATTAGTGTCGGCCAACATTCCTTTAAGGAAATTGGACAATGCGTTGTTTAAAGACTTTTTAAAGAAATATTGTGGTAGAAAAATTCCAACTGAATCTACGTTGCGTAAAGGTTATTTGGACTCAGTGTTCAAGCAAGTGATGGGTGAAATAAAAAATACGGTACCCAATAATCTTATTTGGCTTAGTGTCGACGAAACTACAGACTATTGTGGAAGATACATTGCAAATCTAACAATAGGAGTTCTTAATGAAGATATACAAACAAGAGCATTTTTAATGGCTTCCAACCAGTTGGAAAAAACAAATAGCAACACAATTGCAAGATTTGTTAACGGTACTTTAACAAATTTCTTGTTGCCTAATCCAGTTCCCAATGAAAAGATACTGTTAATGTTAACAGATGCTGCACCATATATGGTAAAGGCGGGGATTAATTTAAAAGTGTTTTATGCCAATTTAATCCATTGTACATGTTTAGCCCAAGGTTTAAATAGCGTTGCCGAAACCATACGTATGCAATTTCCACTGGTAAATAAATTGATTCGTTATGGTAAAAACATATTTGTAAAAGCTCCTTTGAGGGTTCAATTCTTTAAGGAAAGATTTCCCGAAACTCCAGTACCTCCTCAACCAGTAATAACGAGGTGGAGTTCCTGGTTAAAAGCAGCAATGTATTACGCCGATTTTTTTAATAGTTTCAACGAATTTGTTACTGCTTTGCCAGAGTCAGATTCTAATTCCATCAAGTAATGCCAAGAGCTCGTAAAAAACCATGAACTACAACAAAACTTGGCGTTTTTAAAAACCAATTATGGGTTCGTAAGCCGATCAATCAAAAATTTAGAAGAAAAGGGCATGCTTTTAATGAAATCAACAGAAATAATTCAACACTTTCGCACGGAAGCATTTAAAGTTAAAGGCAAAATAGCGAAAACAATAAACAGTAAACTAGATGCAATCTTGGAAAAAAATGCAGGTTATAAAGTTTTACAGAAAATATCAAACGTTTTTCAGGGGAAAGTTAAGGACAGTTTGGATGTTGATATTGATTTCAGTACACCATTGCTACCAAAATTTAAATATGCACCTATCACTAGTGTAGATGTTGAAAGAAGTTTTTCTCGTTTCAAAATATATTAAGTGACAAAAGACAAAATTTTACAGTTCAGAATTTAGAAAAACATTTAATTATTAATTGTTATCATGGTGAACATTAAGATTTGTATTGATTACTTTTCATTCTATGATTAATTTTTAATGTTTTACGTGAAATATAACTCTTTTCCTGTATTGCATAAAATATTCCGTAAATAATTAGTGTTTTAAATATTTTGTTAAAAAATATGTTCTAATCTCGTAATAAATAAATATTTTTACTTAATTTTTTTATGCTTAGTATAAGGTTTTATCACGATTTTAAAGCTTATTTCTTTATTTTTTTAAGCGCTTATTTCTCATTTTTTTGTGCTTAAAAATCCACATCCTACTAATTATGTATTATAACACAGAATAAACAAACTATAAAACAGTATAGTGGTTAAAAACTGTACCTTACTTTATTATAATATTATGAACAAGGATTTTTAAAATACCTGTATTTATTACTCAAAACAGTTTTCAAGTAATTAAATTCAATTTTAATTACCTATCCATTTGGTAAAATAGGCTATTGTGTACAGTTTATTTAACTACCATTTAATATGGGGATTTAAACAAGTGTCTATTGTTAAGTCAACCTGAAAACACACTATAATTTTGAAGCAAATACAACTTTTTTTTTATATTAATAGAAAATTTTATTTCAATTTTTCTCTATAAACAAACTCAGTTCACTTTTGCTGTAAATATGTAATAAGTACAATGAAACCAACACAGCTTGGTATTGGACGTAATCACAAAACCTGTAATTTAATTAGCTATAGTTACCAATTATATGTTTACCACTAACTTACAGAAATAACGCGCATAATATCACCCAATTTTCATAAACCTGCTGGATTTGCACTTGCAGTATTTTGTTGCAAAGAGTATTATTTACTCTAGATTCTTGCAAATTATAACTAAACCAAAAAAATTATAAATATTAAATACTTTATTAGAACACTATTTATTCCTCGCCATTGTCTTTAATGTGTTATTTTAGGGTTAGGATTTTGATGACCTAAAAATTGGCAAAAAATTCAAAATAAAAAATGCAATTATGACCTAAAATTACCCTAAAAATGACCTAAAATTTGAAAAAAATGCTCTAAAAATTCTTTCCAAAAATTTAAATTTAGGATACGTGGACTATTTTTTTTGTCAATGAAATTTTTCTGTAATTGAAATTTTCAAAAATAATTTATCTTATAAAATTAATTTAACACATTAGAATTACAATATACAATTAACACTTTTCTTAAATTTTCAAATGTAAATGATTGCCTATTGTCCGTTAATAACGATTTGTACATTGAGAAGCTTCTTTCGACATATAAATATAAATAAATATATATATATATATATATATATATATATATATATATATATATATATATATATATATAAATAGTTAAGGTGGGTATGCAATAGAAACAACGAATAGTAGCTTCAATTACAATTATTTACACAGTTGTTGGCTCTTTAAATATCAATTAAGGGGTAGCCCTCAGGCTGAAGATTACTATCTAACTGAGTTTATTGTTTGTATATATGGATTAGAAAGTTTTCTTAGAAAAACAATATTTATGTAATTCAGTACTATGGATTTACAAAAGAATGCAGTTAATGGATATGGCTTGGAAATTACTGACAGACAATTAATGTTTTACAATAAAATATGTTTAATTATTTATAAACTTTCCGAGAATTATAGAAAATTTACTAGAAAATACAATTTACTCTTAAAATGTAAATTACAAAAGTATGTTTATTCCCATAATTCCGAAATCCATTATGATTTTCATAGAATTCTAGTTATTTTTGCAAAAAAAAAAACATTTCTTAAAGAGAAATTAAATTTCAATAATTTCATTAACTGGAAACAATTATACATGTGTTTTTGATTTAAGGTGTAGTGTAAACCTAAAAATTTTGTTCCATACAAAAATTTTACTGTGGTTAGCTTTTAGCTTTAATCGAATAAGTTAATTAAAAAATCACACGCTATAGGAAATACAAAAAATTACAATATAGTTTTTTTTAAATCTATCGATAACGGAAAAAAATGCTAAAAAATGACCTAATATTTGCCAGAAATGACCTTACCCAAAAAAATGGCAAAAAATGCAAAAAATGCCCCAACAAATGACCCTCATTTAACTTATTTTTTCATAAAACATGTAGAATACAAGTGAGCAACGCCTTGGAAGTATCAAAAAAATAATGCAAAGTCATCAAAATCCTAGCCCTAGCTTATTATATTGAAGCATTTACTTTGTTTTTTGACTGAAGAATTAGAATTTGATTTGTGCCTGTTTAGAGTTGGTAGCACACCATGTATAATACTATAATCATTTTCACGCATTGTATAACTTAATATTTTTATTTAATTGAAGTACTATGTCATGTATGTATATTGAAATGTTAAAAATATTGAATTATTATTCTGACAATAAAACATGTCACGGTATGATGTAATATAAAATTTTAAAATAAAAAAATAATTTGGTAGAACTTCTAGCTCTAAATAAACAGTTTATTAAGTAAAAAATAGCGGGTAAATCCCCAAAAGTGCCCATCGAAAGTAAGACCGAAATGTAAACAACGAAACCTATAGGAGCACTGTCGTCATCTCGGAAAAGAGTAATTAATTAAAACTTAAAATGAAGCATTTCATTGATTATTATTAATCAATGGCAGAATGCAAGGACTCAGTAGGACCGCGTAGCTTAAGGGGCTACACTACCTTAAAACATGAAGACAAAAAATTATTTTTAGTATAAAATATTTGGGAGTATAGAAGTACGTGTTTGAGGGTTCCCTAAAAAAATAATTATAAAATTATTTTGATAACAGGAACTTCAGAATAGTTGGATAAACAAGAAATTTTCTACATTCACAACATGTTTTCTTTTGCATTAACAGCTATGAAATTGATAATACTGAAACAATATGCAGTTCACTACGTCCTGTTGGTTTTATATTTTAAAAAATGTTATTGTTAAAAGTGTTATACCATTTGTAAAATACGAAGTACTTCGAAGCGTGTTATTGTAGCCCCTTTTATAAAATTATAGGTATTCTGGACAACAGGATACGGGTATTATAATGAATAATATAAAATGACTATAAACAATCAAAAAAATATATGGATAATTAAGATGGGAAAGTAATTGTATTAACAAATACGCCCTTCACAGGTTCACGCCTAACAATTCCGGCAATAACCAATAGGAATTAAGGTACCTATACAAGATAAATGTGCATTATATAGTAAGCAGCCCTAATGACGCTCAACCTGACAATTTTCTTTACATTTGCGTGAGAACTTATTAAATGCACCGTTCCATGTTTTTGGGTGTCACACAAAATGCAGGTTAGAATATATCTACAAGTTGCTACCGCAGTATGTGTAGTTTAATATTTATTTTTATTGCAGTACATCTTTTTGTAAGAAAAAGGTGGAAAATGAAAACATATTAAGTATAGCTCAATCAAGTGAAGTATTACGTGAAATTCAAAAATTCTTGGAACCAATGGTACAAAAAAGTGACATGTTGGTACTCAATAAAACTACAAACGCGGCTGAAAGGTACGTAAACATATGTATACGCAGAAGCCTGAATAACATAAAAATATGTTGTTTTAGATTTATGTCGCTGGTTTCCAAATGTGTGGCAGGTAAACGCATTAATTATACTAAGCGCTTATCATATACAGCAAGAGTTCATGCTGCCGCATTATAGTATATGGGGGGGTCCTACATGGCATATTCGCCACTTGAAAAATCAAAGAAATGGCCAAATGAGAGAAAGGATATTGAATAAGAGACAATGTGCCTTGGAGCGAAGAAAAGGAGTCATTCGCCGAAAATTTCGTGCGCAACAGTCGGAATCAGACTGCAATTACGGCCCAGATGCATCTCAACCCGATATGGTTGAAAACCTATACAGTGAAAAAAAGAATCATTTTTTAAAAACCTTAAGAGAAAGGGTAAATAAAATAGATAAGGTTAATGAAATACAGAAAATAACACGTGGCCAACATGAAAATGAAAATTGGAGGTCCATCAGGAAAGAGTACCTTACTGCATCTAATTTTGGTACAGTTATCAAGAGACGCGATTCAACGTCGTGTCATAATTTTATTCGAAATTTACTATATGGAAGGGACGTAAATACGTCATCTATTTTATACGGTCGAACAAATGAGCGTTTAGCTAAGGAGTTATATATCTCAAAGATGGGAACAGACATATTAGAGTGCGGATTGTTTCTAGACACAGAACCTTACTTTTTAGGAGCAAGTCCCGATGGGTTAATTGGTGACGATGGCATTGTAGAAATTAAGTGTTTGCACAGTATGAAGGGGAACAAATTGTTGGACCCATATTTGAAAGAAAATAGATCACTGACGAATAAACTATGTTATGAAATAGTTGATGGAAAAACTAGGTAAGAATATTTATTTCTATGCGGCGGCAATACAATGTTAGTTTCAGATTAAAAAGAAACCACAACTATTTTTACCAAGTTCAGGGTCAACTAAATATAAGCAGGAGAAATTTCTGCGACTTCATCATATATTGCGAAACAGACTTTTCTATTGAAAGAATTTACAGGGATGAAGGGTTATGGAATAATGCTACCAAAATTAAACAGATTTTGTATGGATTGCATTCTACCGGAAATAATTGACCCAAAAATTTGTAGAAATATGCGAATACGAGATCCCAAATGGGTATTAAATACAATATAAATTCAATTGCTGCTCGATATTGCACTTTTTCATACATTTTTTATGTATATTATATTTTTTTTGTATAGTTAATAGTGTAATTTCAACTCATTAGATTTCCGTTAAATAGAAATTAATACTTACGTACATACTTTGGAATAATTTTATTTTATGTATTGTCCTGTAAGTGGAATTATTCTGTTAGTCAATAAATATTATAACTATATTTAATTTGATAATAATTGAACTAATTATTAATGTAACCTTTTGAAGCAAACATAAATATATCATTCTTTTACGGTCCGAACGATTACCAATAATATTACATTACAATAATATAAATTTAGTGAAAAGAATGTCAGGTACCTGACCCTAATCCTTCTTCAGGCGTTAAAATAAACCACATTTCGTAAAGAACTTGTTTACATGAAATAAAAGGAGGAACTTAAAGTAAACTGAAATTTTACTACTTTGTTTCCATCTGTTGTAAAATAAGTGTCTCTAGGAAGTAGTGAAGCCCCTTAAGGTAAAGCCTTAGGTTTTAGGTGTTATTGGTGGAACTTATATACATTTTTAAGAAACCAATTCTACAAAATTATGTTTAGTGTTAATTGGTACTACGGTAGTGATAGTCACTATATTTTACACAACAAAAATCCATTAAGTTGTGAATTCCAAATATTACATTTAGTGAATGATTTATCGTTACAGTATTCAGTTTTAAAATTGATAAACCGCTGACATCTTGTTGTGTAATACTGTACTTAAAGCGTACAAGTAGAAGAGAGGCACCATACGCCATCTTGGAATTTGACGTCACAAGGATGCTCCACGTGGGAGCCCGTATTTTCCACCCTTATTTTTTATGGTTTCTTTTCGGAGGCCTTTTTCAACCCCTTGATTTTCACCCCTATGGTTTCTTTTGGGAGGCCTTTTTCCACCCCTTGATAGAATTTTCATCCCTAATTAAGGCCTTTTTTGTTTTTACTCGCTTACTTGAGGGGGTGTATTTTTCACCCTTATTTTATGGTTTCTTTTCGGTGGCCTTTTTCAACCCATGATGGGAATTTCAACCCCGATTATTTTTGTTAGTATTAAGAGCCCTTTTGGTAGGAAGCCCCTAGAGGTTAGACAATTGTGCGTATTCTTTTAATTCCTATCTACAGATTGTAACCTTACGAAATTTTATTTATACATTGGGGTTGTATTCTAATAAGGAGGCCTAATGCTGTCTTGTAAGGCTGATATAGGCCTTCCCAACTTACTGCTGGGACTTAGCCCCGTGACCCTTGTAAAATTTGGTTTATAGCATTATTATAACTTTCCATATGGACAACGCAACCTATGAAATGTGTCTTTGTTATAGTTATGAGCAATAACGATATAATGATATACCATATAAAAACCCAACAGCTAAGTATTTTAACGATAGTATTTAAAAAACGATAGTATTTAAACTAATTATGTTCTAATTCAATTTTTGGAAGCAAACGCGAAAAGTGGAGTGCTATTACTCTCTCTTTTTTTGCAATATCTGAATAACAATAAATATCCTTTCTAAAGGTTTTGCATAATTTTTGTTTATCAAACCTCTAGATATTAAACCAAGTAACCTTAAACACAAATTTAATTAAATAAAATGTAAAACGGACAATGTGGTGAAACATTTTGATTGGTCACATTTTTTTTATCTTGTTAGTCTGAATGCAGCATTATTTTATTATTAATGAGTTTATGTAGACTTGCGTTTATCTGTTGACTAAAAATTCATTAAATTAGAAAACGATATGTTCATGTATGAATATGAATCTTGTAACAGAAACTTAGATATTTCAGAATTAAGATGCGCCACTGATAGGTGTTGAAAATAAATTAAGAATGAGTACATTAAAGCATTTTATATAAATATAACGGAAATTTTATGTTCAAGTTAAAAATAAGTTTGCAAGTTAACATTCAAAACTGTTATATGCATTTTAAAGCGAAGTATAAATTAATGTTTATATTAAAAATAATATTAACATTCAATTCAGTATTTATGAAAGATAACCAACGGTCACTGATCAAACTGACTTATTTTATTTTGAAGGGCAAAATATAGAGACGCCACTTACCGATGAAATCTATACTAAATTCAACAAACATTGTTAAGAAAAATAACAAATTAAACAGCGTTTGAAAAGATCATGTTTTGGTCAACCAGAATTGCATATTAATTTTACACATAACTTTTGCGCCAAGTTGAACTTAGTGAAAGTAACTTTGATTCCATCACTATTTAGGGTGGATCCTAGAGAATTTCATATAAAATTAATTCAAGTAATTAATTTTGTTAGGGAAAAAATTTAGTTCTGTTGTTGATGTTAAAAACATGGTAGAATTATGAGAATTGAATTTCACGGTAGCCATAGCAAGTTATTTAAAAATTTCTTGTATTTTACGTACTTAAATAGGCCATCTGCAGCAAAATTTTATCACGACCTTCTAGAAAGTTGGTTTTACGAATTTTCATTGCCCAATTTAAATATCCCACCTGCTAAAGGGGCGAAAAGTTATAAATAGGACTAGAGATCGAGGGTAAGTAACATTGGCATGAGACGCTCACAAATCTGATTGCGTGCCATTTTGACTTATCATTAATAAGTGTGCGTTTTACGTCAATGCGGAAATGGTGAAACTTTCTGCCATTTTTACTAGTGTAATTTGAAATTGTAATAAATTGAAAGTTTTTGTCAGCAATAAATTAAACATAAGGTTGCTGAAATCTATTTGTGATTATATACAGGATTTAAAGGGCCAAAGTATCAAATTGTGAGATTTGGTTAAAAATATATATGAGGATAGTGCATTTAAGTTTAATAGGTCTATATTGACAAAAAAGTGTTCTATGTCTATTTCCTTTAAGGGAACTTTATATTTATACTTAAAATATAAAAGTAAATGGTGAGTTGATCTAGTCCACAATCATTTGGTTGTAATTGTAAAACCAAAGGGTACGTTAAACCGTATTTAAACTTGGAACTTAACAAACAAGTGAATAAATGCAAACGTTTAAAATAATTGCACCTTAAATTGGGGTAGTATTCCAAAATAAATAGTGTAGTCCATATACGCCATTACCTCTTCTACATATGCAACTAAACTGATAGTCACTCGAGTAAGAAGCAGTTGTGTCGAAGCACTGAAAGGAAAATAAGTTGGTTTGTCAAGAAACAAATTATAGTTCAAGGTTATTGAAACATTGTTACATCACACTTAGCTTGGGATATATGCTAGTGTTGGAACATATTGTGAACCCAATGGAAATCGATAGTGGATTACTACTCCATTGATATAGGTATATTATTTTTTTATACTATATTGAAATAAGTCAATGGTCGCGTACATTTCGTTTTCTATAATATTACTTATAATTTTATAATATTCATTTAACTTATTGATAGAGTAAATAGATTGCATCAGAACTCGACCATTGAATCTATATGTTATATGTACCTAGATTTAGTCTAACTGGAAAAGGAAAAGGAAAGAGCCACGTATTTTATTCCTTTTAAAACGGGGAGAGCCGGTGTCTTCCAAGCTCCTTCAGCTACAATCATGGATTTCCAGCATACATGCACACATTACGTATATATGCATGGTGGAACTAAGGATGGGTTTGGTCAGGATAGGATCCGAAGGAACGAAGTTAGGGTTCTGAAGGGGAAGATTCTACCCCATCATTCGCGTAAACAGCCACATGGTGTACGTATACGCAGTAGCACGCCGCTACATGTGTATGAGGAAACTCCCTGAAACGCCCTAATACAGGGTAGACGGTAACGCGTATCGAACTCATTACCTCCCGAATTCTAAGCAGGTCGTATTAGCACAACTCTACTAACTCGTTGGGTATAGCTAGATTTAGAGATGGTAGGACTGTACAAAAGATATCAATGTTTATGTCTGTGTGGCGTTATACAATAAATTTTTCACAATTATATTTACTGTTTAACGTAAATTGGTGTAGTAGATTTGTACCTTGGAGTTCATGCTTCCAATTTAATGCAAATTAAAGTAGATAAAGAAGTATTTGGACTGACTTAATTTGTGGTAGACAGTAAAACTTTCAATGATACTTAAATTGATTGTGGCATAGAAATTATCCAATTCTGACAGTAAATTTAAAAGAGATTAATATAAATTTTCCAATACCTCAATTGTTTTAGTCATAAAGAGATCAAAGACATAATTTATTTGTAACTATTCCTACGTGAAGGGAGCGTATAGCACACCAGTGTATGTTCTGTTCCTTCGGGTCCGTCAATGTCACTGGTCTCGGAGACACTGCAGCTTATAATGCTTGTTGTGTTCTTCCCTAGTAGTTTGTTATACCTACCCGGTCCATGATCTTAATACCCTGTAGCAAAGCGCACATGTCACTCTCGGAATGTGTTTTAAGAATTTCGGTTCTATTTGTGGATACCCGGAATTAAAGTGACAACGGCAGTCGATGTTCCCAAGCAGTTACCCATCCAAGTACAGACCGCGCCCGACGTTACTTAACTTCGGTGATCGCACGAGATCTGGTGTTTTCAACGTGGCCTGGCCGTTATCAGTGTATATTATTCGTTCAGACCATAAATAATTTAAATATAAATCAATATTTATGATTGAAGGTCAGAGTTTAATTTAATTAAACTACATGAGACAAGGTTTTCACAATATGTATATTATCAGGTAGATTGAGCAGACTACTATTATTACAATACTAACTTCAGTTACAGTTAGTTCTGTTGATGCATTAATTCTTAAAAAAAAGAACATTACCAGTAAGACTCGATTCATAATTCAACTTAAGGTACCATACGAGAGTTGGTCATGGTTAGTGTTGATTTGAAATTAGCTTGTATCAGTATTAATACTCGACATCGAAGATAAGTTTTGAGTTTGCTGAATATAAATTCAGGACCATTGAATTATTGTTGATTGTCAAAGTTTAAAAATTTATATTGAATGTAAATTATACCTACATGATGTTCGTATATTAAAGGGCTAGCCTGGGAAAATAATTATTATAATTTATCACTCTAATTTAGTAAATATCTCCGTCATCAAAATTTAAGAGTGTCCTTTCACAAATTTGTCTCCCAACGTGCCTGCATAGATTAGGTGATACATCACAAATTTGTCTCTACATTGTGGGGTTTGTAACATTACAAATTCCACACCCAACCTAGTGGCGTGAATACTTTAAGTTTAGTTTACGTTCTCTTAACTAGGAAGTATGATTACAAATTTGGCACCCATTATGTGAGCACGATTTTATTATTATTGAATCAATACAATTTAGCGTTGTCATGAGGGGTATAAATTAGCCAAGCATTTTATTACAAACTTGTTTTCCAACGTGTTGGCAAAAAAAATAAGTAACACGTTAAGTCTTAATTTCTAAGACGATTGATTTCACCAAACTCTATTCATGATATTTTTGACAAGCGACCGGCTTTCGATTTTTGTTTCAAGCCAAAAAGAATGGGGTCAAGTTGAATTTCCCGCAAATTTGAAATTTTACACAATTGGTAGGGGTTACGAAGTACATATTTCAATCTTCTAATTAAAGTTTATTTCACAAAACGAAATTCCATTTTTTAAAATACTTCGTTTTTATGTAATTTAACCAAAAATAAACTTGTGTATTTTTTCACAAAGTCAAATATGATTTTTAAATAAAAAAATGTAGTGTAGCTAAATTCCTATTCAAGCATGTTTGTAGTATGCATAAATTTAGACAAAAAACTACAGTAAATGTTCAAAATGATGGCCATCATTGTCTATACACAAATTTACTCGTCTTTTCTTATTTTCAAATAAAGCTACCAAAGCGTTTCCATCGATGTTTTGAACTTCTCTAATAATTGCTCCTTGTAATTCTTCTAAAGTATGTAAACGGTATTGAAACGCTTTCTTTTTCAAATGTCCAAATAAAAGGAAATCTAAAGGCGTCTAATCAGGCGAACATCCTGGCCAAATTCCTCTGCTGATTAGTATCTCATCAAAAATTGTTGTAAAAAAACTATGCTGGCATTAGCAACATGCGGCGATGCATTGCCCTGCTAAAAATACCCATTTCTGATTTCATTATCATGCAACTCTTCTATCAATGGTTGCAATATGTGTGTTCGATAACGTTCAGCATTTACTGTATCATTAAAAAAATATGGTCCAGTTATCCTACGTCTTGACAGTGCAATCCAGACTCCTATTTTCAATGGGTGAAGATTGTGTTCAACCATTCACAGTATTGTAAACGTTGACCATGATCAGCAGGTAACAATTGTTGTACAGCTGTCACTTTGTAAGGGTACATATGCAAATTCACTTTCAATGCTCTGCGACAAGTAGAATAAGCCACACCTGCAAAACAAATCGATTAAGCTGTTAAACGAACATAAATTTAAAGAACATACATACTAACACTCAATTTGTGGGCATTAATAATTATTGTAATTTGTTTGTAGTAATAAAGAACTAAAATTTAGAAGTGTAAGAAACTCACCTGATTGTGCACTTAATTTTCTCAACGATTTAGTAGGTCTTCGTTCTATTCGTTGTTGTAAATCATTTACAGCTTCTTCGGTTGTAATAAAAAACTTAATAATCTCGAAGTGCTTGTTATTAATAATTTCACCCTTAATATTACTTATACTCCTAATAATAAATACAAGATTTTGTGCCTTCGGCTCAGTCAATGATTAAAGGGCCATGTTCTTAAACTTTGATTTGCTGTAATTAGAAAATGTGTGTGTGGTTTACAAAACAGATGTAACTTCAACCTGGAAATAATGTTAGAATACCTCGGACGCCAACTTATTTTATGGAAAACAAGTAAACCGTATATGTAATAAATGTATAATTGAAGACAATAAAAGTAGAAAATCTTAATACTAATGTTAAGAACTTAAAATACCTTATACTAATGATTAGAAATGAGATACATATTGTACTTTAAAATTTGGGTTGTCACTGGTATAATGTTACGGATAAAAATGCTGACGAAGACACGCTTTCAATTTTGGTTGTGCAATTAGTCTTGAAATGGAAATATAATGGAGTTTTGATATTCGTTGATCCCAAATGAATAAATTCTTTTACAAAAAGCCAAACTTGGTTGATTTAAATGCGTTAATGTACCATTTGTTTATAATTTTCAGCATAGCAACAAACTTCTATTGCGTCATCCTCGTTAAATTGAAACGAAATAATACAATGAGATTAAGTAACAGGAAAATTTAACATAACAAAAGTAAAATAAAAATAAAACCAAAGTAAAATAAAAGTGCCTAAAAAGGATAAATATAATAGACAAATAAAAATAGGTTTAGTTAGCTCTTACTGTAAAATTTACGACACTTTTTTAATAAAAATACTCAAGAGCAAAAATGAGCGCTTTTTGATTTCATTATTGTAACTATTTTAAAAGATGTCTGTGCATGAATTCAATGTCCCAAACGAAATGCGCGTACTATCCCACTTTAAAATATCTAAACACATACTTTTCCAGCCACTAAGGTATGCAATTCAAATGACACAAAAATGAACGAAGTTGCCTAAATTATTGTAAATTTTAATACAACTCAAAAAGGTTTGTTACACAGTTAACACTTGTGGTCGGCCAGTTGACTTCTTCTTATAGATACAATTATGAGCATCAAAATGTGAAACAATTCTATGCTTCTCTTTAACAAATGTTTTGTATGGTATATGGACATCGGGACATGCTTCTTCAAATTGTTGTCGACATGACTGCAGCGAATAGGTCCAGCTTCCATCCAGTTACCAATTAAAGAAATCCAAAACTATTAAATTATGTGGCGCGAAATTCAACTTGCCCCATTCTTTTTGGCTCACGCTGTATATGCTAGGCAGGTTTAAACATCTATCTGATCTAAAGCGTTACTACGACTTTGACTATATTGTCCTTATTTTCATTATAAACAAAAAAAGATTGCTTAATTACCCTTAAGACATTATATTTTTTCAGTTCTCTTAATTTCCACTTTGTAGGTTGGAAAGCATGTATTGGTTCACACCAGAAATCTATTTTGTGCTTTTACAGAAAAAATTAAATATGTAACACGGTTTGAAATTCTCCAAAGCAGCCACGAGCACTTGTTAAAAATGCAACTGCACAGTTGGATAACTTAAAAAAGGCATATAATGGATCAAGATCCAGAAACAGTAGATAATATATGACTTTACATAATTTTCGTGCAATTATAGTAATTTATCCCTCTCTTATAGAACTGAGGATATTTTAGTAATACTGGAACGTCACTATAGATAAGTTGAATTGAAGTGAGGAATAAAGTTTCAGAATTAACTCTTACTAGTTCCCAGTGTTAAAGCAACATGTTTTTTTAACCTTCGCATTCGACGGTCACTTTTAAATTTTCGCGCCAATCCAGCTTCGAAGCTGTGCATCTTCGCCGGTCCGACACGCCTGAACCATTCGACTTTTTTTATTCTTCTCTTTTGATGGCAAAGACCAAGACCTTTTTTTAGACACCTCAACCAAATTTTTACACCTAGCCGTTCTCTCAATTTAGTGGATACAAGAAAACACGTTTCAATTTAATCCATAAATAAAATAAGGCTTCGCCATTTTACAATACCAGGCAACCTTCTGAGGTCCTCTTTGCTTCAATCGACCTTAATTAAATTGGAAGATTTCTCATTGACGGTATAATGTATTTAATTAAGGTTTCTATTTTCATGATTTAAACTAGTAATTTCAGCAGGAGGTGGTTATCAACAATAATATCTTTTTTAAGGAAATCAGTGCGCCTTTCCCAAGATTTATTGGTACCGTAAAACGGGGTAACTTGAAACAGTTCTGACTTATTTTGATCTGGTTTTCGAAAATTTTTTGGAATTGGGTAAAGCTAACCATTTTCAACTAACGTTTGAACTGCAAAGAACTCATATCGGCCGTTGTTAGAACCGTTACTCCTAGTACAATTTATAAAAAAAATAAATAGGTTTTAAGTCACGCTAACATTGGGGCGACTTGAAACACAGAAGTTTTTTTAACGTAGTTTCATTTCTATCGGATTTTGGGCGACTTGAAACATTAAAATAATTGATTTTAACATTCCAAACAAAAATGAACATCCAAAATATATTTTTAATGAAAGTTACACAACCTAATGTTTATTAAACGAACATAAACTAACAAATAAAAAGAAACTTATTTTCTTGTTCAATAACAATAAATAAAAAGAAACTTCAAAAAAATAGTAATAATAGTTTTATGCCAAAGCCAAAGCGTACACCTCCTCTTCGAAGCGTCTCTGTAGGTTTTAATACGTCTACTATTTCTTCTTGTAATAAAATTCCGCTGTCTTCAATTATAGGAAAAATGAAGACATAACTATTTTGAGATGGTGTAAGGAACTGACACATGTAGGAACCATTTTTTTCTGATAAAACTTTTGCCACTTACTTTTTTTCAGTTCCTTTGGTTGTCTTTAACGTTACGGCTATAAAATCTCCAACCAGAGGATTTGTTCTAATTCTAAAATTTTCCTCGTCACTTTCGGTCAACATTTTGTTGACAACATTCAGGAGAAGAAGCAGTTTCTTCTGTATCATCGTCAGAGAGTAAAAATCCTTTTTCTTTACTGTATTTTGCATTTCACTTTTCTTTCCAGCTCTCTTTCTTTGGTTCACGTTTGGTTTTGGAATATTCTCCTTTCCTTGTGGTTTTAGTTGCTTGTAGGAAATACTTTCACTTGGTGCTACTGTCAATTTTTTCTTTTTTTCCGAAGTCGATGGTTCGTTAGCTTTTCCGTATCTTGTGTTTTGAAATACTTCGGACAGGATCTTGCAACGTTTTCTTCCACAGCTTGTTGTTCTTTATTTTCATTTTCTTTCGGAAGCCTTTTAAGAATTTTCTGTCGATCCAAAGGTACTATACTAGTACCCATAAAGCCAACTTTTATATTTTTTTCGTTGGCAGCTGTATTTTGTAAAGCTTTATTCAACAGTGTAGGAAATATGCATTTTCTTATCACACTCTTGTTATACCTTTTCCGTGCTTGAAGATCTTTTCGCCACTCTTGTTTTATAAATCTACATACAAGCATCTAACGGTTGAGTTAGATGTATGCTATTTGGTGCAAGTAAAATAAATCTGTTGTTATTTGATTCGTAAAGCAGCATGACATTGATTGAAAGGTGTAAAGCTAGAGTGTCTCCAATAACTGCTTTAGCTCATGGTGGTAACGTCTTAAAATATGGAAAAGTAATAGTCACGAACCAGTCCTCAAATAAATGCACATCGAAGCAGCTTAAGGAGCTACTGCTATATAGAGCATGCATTTTTTGGGCTCCTCGCGGTCTATATACTCTATAGATGATCGGATTTATAAACAATGTACACAGGCAACATTATTCCTGAAGCAGAACACGAAAACATAGATGTTGCAGATTTTGAGGTGTCTTGAATTTTTTCGGCTCTTTTGGATTTTCTTCGTACAATAACCTTGACCCTACCTGGGCCGTCGGTAAAATTAGTTTCATCGTAGTTCTGTGTTGCTGCAGGGTCAACATCTGTTAAGGACACTGACAAATTATCAAAATATTTATTCAGAGTTGTGTAGTTAATGTTTGCTCTGCTTTGTTAAATTGACTGTGAGAACCTAGTAGATATATCGTTTTTGTGCCGCTTAATGAAACAAGATACCAATCATGGTCAGGGCGGTTGGCTTTGAATTTTTGAACATTGATCCCCGACCGATTTAAAAAGTTCTGCACTAAGTATAGAACATCAGATTCTTCATACGGGAATCCTCAATCGGAATCACATGTAACTGCACGAAGAATAACCATTTCTTGAGTTTACGACAATCGAATCTGCCCGCTTTATTTTTGGGCATAAATTTTTACATTCACGATACAGGGTTACATAAAGTATTCCATACTGCTTACCAACATCTCGTAAGTTTCCTCTTTTCTTTTTTAACTTTCAATTGCTTTTTGTAGAGTTTCGTCGCTATAATCAACATATTTGCGGCTCCCAGGTACTCTCGTATAATTCCCTGTTGTCATTTTCCTGAAATGACAACGAAAAATCAAATAGCACGCTACTGCTTTAACAATCGAAATGTGCAGAAAGTAAGGTTAGGTTCATATTCCCACATAAATATTTAATTTAAGAAAAAATATTAATATGACAGGAAATCGCCTACTTTTCCTAATCAATGAGAAGTAATTGACAGTATAAAATAATTCTGAACAGCAAAATAAACAATTATGCAACATGCCTTACGTCTAAATTGCTATTATGTAGAAAGCAATTTTTAGTCGCTACCAGTTTAAAGATGGCGCTGCGAACTGTTTCATGAAACCCCGATTTACGGTACTAAAGGTTGACAAATTTACTCTTATGTAGCACATAAGGGAATCAACCTATCACCTATCGCTTAGAACCAGACACCACCAATTAGTGCGTCAAAGGAGAAAAAAAGTTCAATTTGCCATTTTTATGGCTATGCACATTAGAGGATAAAGTTATATTACACCTATTTCTAAATTTATGGGCAGTTACCAATTTGTCTGAAATGATGTTACGAACTCTAATGTCAGGCAGACCTATGAGAGGTGGAATAAATGTTGCCGCTATGCTCTATTATTTGTAGCCGGTGAGGCCGTGCAGTTAACTCGTTTTATACAAATATTCAAAAGATGCTCATTTACTTTGGGCGCCACTGACTCATAATTAAGTTCGCCTACGCTTGAGCCAGAAAGCGCTAAAGATGGAATCTCAGTCGCTCTCACTATCTGATCCTTACATTTACCCGACTGGCAACTGATCTCACTCGCGGTTCTTAATTTTACACAAATAATTAAATAAATGTTTAATCAAACCAAAATAATACATTTTATTTATCAACACAACATTCATGGCGTTTGTGTTTAATAATTTTCCACAAATTAAACTCAAAGTAAAAATTAAAAAAAAAACAATTGTAATTGGTTATTTTAACCCGTGCGTTCTGTTGGAGAGAAGTCATTAATGTTTTCAAAAGACCACTTACTTAATTTTTTTCTTGAAGCATCCAACGAGAAATACTTACTTATGAAGGTTAATTTTTACTTTTAAGATTATTCTTAATAAATATGATTCCATTTTAGGTAGTTGCAGTATTTGGCGTGTTTGTCTAGAATTGTACAATCTGTGTGTTGATGATATTAAATAAGAAGGTTCTGTCTTTGTGGTTTATTTTAGAGATGCTAAAACACATAGACCCAGGGTTGTTACCATATTAAATGATGACAGTAGAGTAAATTATATTGACCTGATTAAGAAGTGCACGAGTTTAAGACCGTAGCATCTGAAGATTTAAAAGTTTTTTTATTCTACAATGGGTATAAATGTACCTGTAATCGTATTGGCATTAACACATTTGGTCAGATTCCTTGACAGATTGCCAAGTATTTAAATATTCCCATGCCGATCAATACACAGGACATTCATTTTGTAGAACTTCTGCCACAATCTTGGTAAATAGTGGAGCTGACGTTAAAACTTTAAAACGGCATGGGGATTGGAAAAACGATGCTGTTGCTGAAGGGTACGTGGCAGACTCCATCGAAAACAAGAAGAAAATTGCCAATACCTTAGGAAGTACTAGCGTACAACAAATGAGTAACCGAGAAATATCTATATCACATCTTTAAGCAGTTCAAGCGAATGTCTTCAAGAAACATCTGGGGGAATTTCAATTACCGGAAGTTCCAATTGCACCATTAATATTAACATCAGTAAACAATAATTTCTTTAATGTTACATTAATTACAGATCATATTCTAACTGTAGTATTAATATAAATAAATAATTTGTTCAATTTATTTGTTTGTATTTCGTCGTCAAGACGACTTTGTGGCACAACATTACAGCACGCATGCCACAAAGTGACAAAGTATTAATAATTTTGACATTAATAACCATGGCATTCTAATGCCAGTCGACGACAAAAATTATATTTCAATGTTCAAAATTAAGGATATCTTGATTTATTACTGATAAAATTGCACTTAGCAACAATGTTCAAAAACTTCCTTTTTCAGACAATTACAGATTTCTTTTATATGTTACTCATAAATTGCTGCAAAATGGCTGCTTGGTTTTTAACGGTTCTTTATTTACTTGATTTAAAATGATTATTAATTTTGACTAAAATGACAGTTGTATACAGTATTCATTATTGCAATTTATCAAAAACTGAAATTTTTCGATACAAAATGCTTGGTTACTATCTAACCTATAATTTCAACAGTGAAGAAGATTACCAAAGTGATATGCGATAGATCATTAATACTAAAACAACAAATACTAACTATACATTACGTGAGTATCAATTTAACCAACAATTCGTAATTGAATAATCTAGCGTTACATGTAGTTACTCAATTCCAACAGTCAATACAACAATATAATCCCAACGATTACAAACACTAACCTTTATTTACAATTGAAGATCTCCCCCGCAAATTTACACACCAAGGCTACGATTCTTCGGGCTATAACGCATTCGTTACTGCAATGATCCTCCACACAATTTCCCAATTCAAATTACACATATGAATTGTGCAGATTACGATGCCTCTTATCTTCTATCTATCAAGGAACAATAAACTTCAAAACGAAAAAAAATTCAAAACACGACTTCACATGTAAATCATAAAATTAACCGTAAAATACACAATTTAAACCATAAAGAAAAATTTCACCCACTACAAAACTAAACTAATAAAGAAAAATTATAACCATTAAAAAAAACCTTCGCCGAAGGGTTTTCAGGTGACGCTGCTTCTCGATAATTGTTAAGTTTTTGATCCCCATTATATCGGGTGCTGACTGAATATCACACAAATTACCAATAACCAATAGTCAAGCCTGCTGTGTGATTATAACACGATCCCTTAGCTAAGGTAACTCTTAAATGAGTAGTTATTTGCCATAATTCGCCCTCTTAACAAATGTTACAGTTCATGCACAAGATGGTCGTAGAGAAAGAGAGCTTATCACCCGAAGGTGAAAGAAAGTTGACCTATATCAGATATCAATTTAGCAAATGTGACCAAATACGTAAGAAGAACCAGGTCGCTGTATTATCCTATTACAAATTACAGAAACTTGTATTTTTAATAAAATCTAATAGTCGTTGTTTTCTTATTTCTCCCACAGACGACTCTTTACAATTACCAAACTTTCAAAATTTTTAAAGCTAACACTTTGTATAACTATAATGACAACTAAATCATTCAAATTGTATAATACGACCATATCTTTCCATATTTACTGCGATTTATTGCTAAAATAGTATTACAACGTAGTTATCTATTAATTATTTATTTATTTATTTTCTTCAGTTGTGCCAATGCCTCAAATAAGTATCCTTCGGAGTGATGACTGGTAAGGAGTGTGTGTCATTCTGACAAATCGTTTCTATCTGAAATTTTCTATCAAGATCACATTGTCCTAGCCCCATTATTAGCTTCAACTTCAATCTCATTATTAGGTTGAAATGAATAATAGCGCAAGGCATATGTGATTTGAAATACACCAATAAAAGATAACTTAAACTATGGAAATTGTCAGTAATAATGGCAAGTTTATTATTCTCTTGAAGATAAAATTATTTCTTTTAACTTCCAGAAAACGGACCAAAAATTTGATATTTTTCAAACGTCCTTCAATCTGTTTGAAAATTGACACATAGATGTAAAATAGGATTCTGAATAACTTTTCTCTTTAAAAATATTCGCTATTCTCTAACCCCACTTTTTACATATTTAAGGCTACTTTTTATTACCTTATATTACTCTAAAAAATTAACACTTATTCACTAAATAGCGTGAACTTCATGCTTACAATTTCAGACGAAAGGAGAATGTTTTAATAAAATTTTTCCGATTGAATACAACGCAAAAGCATACTTATGATGTGAGTAACATAGTTTATAGTATTTTACTCCGCATTCATAATTTTATCGTAAAGTTTGTGTTAATGCACATAAAAATGTCACCATTGCTAAAATCATATGTTACACTCCTCTTCCTATTTCGTTAGCTATATTAGATTTTAGCTATTTAATTTATGATTGTCTATTTTACTGAGCCAAATAATTATTTACCTCATTTTTATATGCGTTAATTTAATTATTTCTTCAATGGAAATTGCCTAATTATTAATGAATAATTAAATCCTGTGTTCAAACCACACTACAATAATATAAGTGATAATTTCGACATTTTACTTTTGCAAAAATCGAGAAAACACATAGTTATTTATAAGAGAACGACCTATAATTTATTTAATGTAACAAATGAATCCATTTAATCATGTTGTTTGTGTGTTATTACTCTTAAATTTTTAATGTTAATTATACTTATGTGTAATTCCCCCAACACTGAAAAAGAATTAAAGTGGTCATATATGAAATACGTTTATTCTACTATAATCTAAATAATGAAACAAATTTATTTAAAGAGTAAATGTTTGTACTGTATATCTTTACTAGCTGGAACATTGCCTATTAAATTGAAATACCTACACAAACTACAGATTTTGTTGTACACCATTCTTCAGTTGATATTGTTAATAGCACCTAATGAATATGATGAGTATTTTGAACCATTTCAGAAATCTGTGATAATATTATTTATTTTAAAATATTATTATATTCTCGAATATTTGAATGCACTTTCAATAATAGTTCTTGTCCATGTATTTAACAAGTATACTCAAGCAGCATGGAAAGAATTAAATGATATAGATGTAATCTTTATCCAAAATGGTCTTTCACGTGAAATTTTGAAATGGGACAGTTATGTAACGAAGAAGGTTTTAATTTTTATTGTATTCCAAATGTTTTGTTTTGTTCTTGTACTTTTATTTGTAACTAAATACATTGTTTGGTATGAGAAGGTCGGTCTAATGCATATTTTTTTAATTTCTACTTCAAGCATTGGACAGTACTACGTCTGGGCCAGCTTAATTGGTGGAAGATTTAAACTAATTAATTATTTAATAAGAAAAAACATTAAATACGTACGTAAAATGCCTTATTCTCAACGGAACGATGGTATGATTTGTAACAAAATAGTCATGACCTTTGAACTGCATAAGAGATTAATTCATGTAGGTAGACTAATTAACACATGTAATTCGTTTTCTCTACTAGCATACACGCTGCTTAGTTTTGCATTAGTTACTTCACATAGCTACTTATTAACTTACATGTACTTTGTTATGCGACTATCAAATTTTCAATATTTCGTATGCGTTGTAAGTATTGTGCCACAACTTTTAATATCCATTCTTCAACTTACTTTACTTACTGTAGGATCATCATTTATGTGTTCAGAGGTAAGTTTGCATAAGGATTGGCTGGTTTATGTCTGCGGAAATTGCAGGCAAATTCTACTAGTATTGTTTTATGTGAGTTGAAGCCTTCACCCAACTCAGTTAAATGTAGAGAATTGGTAAATATATGTTTACCTCAAAAAGTATTTACCTAAAGCTGCTTTGTAGATGAATCAGGTAATCATCCATCTAATGCATAAGAAACTGACGGTTACAGCTTGTAAACTTTTCTCTATGGATTTTGCTACATTATATTCGGTTAGTATTATTTGCAGTGATTTTTTACACGTACTTATCTTTGAGATCATCACATTGTTTTCTAGCAAAGTAAAGCTTTATTTTACTTATTTTTTGAATTTTTTTCAGGGATTTATGACAATCGTCAACTACTTAACAATAATGCTGCAGTTTGATACTACCGAAAGTAAAAATTCAAAATTGCTAAATATCAGTGCTGAACTGATATAACTGCTGAAACCAACATGTTATTTATGTATGTTTCACTAAGAATGTAAGGTTATTGTGTATTAAAAAAAAATTACAGTACAGCATTGTATTTCGATAATATGATATATAAGTGGTGTTATTTTTGCCTTAAGCCCTTCGTTAACGAACTATAGGGCTCTAAAGTTGTGAATTAAAAATTGTTTTTATTTATAATTATTATATGACTTATTAGAAATTAATAAAATTTTAACCGTCTATAAACACCATAAATGTACACTTGGTGGCGTCATGAACAAGTTTGCACTACAATGGTTGATGCGACAAGTTTTTCTTTAAATAAAACTTTTTTCACTTATCAATGCCACAATTAAATTTCTTAAACATTTCTAAAGAAAAAACTGCGCTGCACATCCGTTTGCACATTCCCCATATTTTTAAAATACCATTACAGTAAGCATCCTGTATTACTAGTAGGTAAATTATTAACAAATCGGTAGAGTCCACATTTATAAAAATAAACCTTTAAATTTTTTATACTACTTTTATTATTTACAATGGTGATATAAGAAGACTTTATTGAAAACGAACACATCTTAATGTAACAAAAGTAAAAATACGAATATAATAAAAAACAAAAAAAAAGGTATTCGATGTGATCAAATTTCACATTTTCAAATTTTCCAACAAATATACTCTGTGGCATAAAAAATGCAACACCAAGATGTTGTTGGAATTTTTGGACCAAACTTGGCAGGAATATTTAACTAGTCAAGTGGAGTAATTGATTTTTTTTTTATGATTGTGGGCCTGAACAGGCTAAATTTGGCCATCGTGCTAAAGCACTCAGGAACATTTAGGAGGATGGATAGAGGGATAATGAATTGCCAATAGATGCCTATGAACAGCTAACTTAAATTTTCTCATATCATAAGTGAGAGGAAAACAGGAACTAGGGAGATCATTCCAGAAACCGTGTAGAAAAATGTGGATTGCGCCCGTTTGGTACGACAAGTGGAGATTTGTACTGCATACTGATGATGTGAATGAGCGAACCGAGTGTTTCTCGCAAAGATAGCCCGAGATGGTATCAAAGAATATAATTCAGCAGCACAATAGCCGTTGTAATAACGATAATACAAAGAAAGAACTGAAACCATCCCTCTATGCGCAAGGGATTGTATGTGAGAAGTTAAGGACGGGTTATTTATAAGCCTAATCGCTCTCTTTTGAATACGATCAACGATATCGAGAGCTTATTGGGGAGCACTAACCCAGAGGTGAGAATTATATTCCAGATGAGGCCGAATTTGAGCCTTATACAGCAGAAGCAGTTGTCGAGAGGTAAAGTACTGCTTAGATCTGTACAAAAAGCCTATTTTACGAGCAGCTGTTTTGGTAGCTGACACAACAGCGTAATCGAGTCTGAAAACTTAAGAACTGAGCCATTCATACTTACAACAGGAAATGCTCGATCTTTTTTGACGGACACAAGGCAACGCTGAGTTTTGTTAGCATTAAATTTAACTAGATTATTGCTTCCCCATTCGAGAATACGTTGAATGTCTTTGTTGATTGAATTTGCCATTTCAGCTTTAATTTCTTGATTTGACATAGAAGGTTAATTATCACTATGAATAGACTGAGATGAACTACAGTGAAGAGTGCTATCGTCAGCAAAGCAGTGGATGGGGTTAGTTGTTGAAGAAATAAGGTCATTTATGTACAGCAGAAAAAGTGTAGGCGCTATAACGGGTCTCTGTGGTACGCCCGAGTTAATGCTAACTTCTTTTGAAAAAAGCCATCAACTACGACACGTATTCGTCTTTTATCAAGGAAACTAGAAACCCAGTTGAAGAGCGTATCATTTAACCCAAACGAGGTGAGTTTGGCAAGTAAACACTTATGCCAAACTTGGTCAAATGCCTTTGAGATATCTAAAGCGACTACAACCGTTTCACCGAACTGCTCTACTATATTGTTCCAAACTTGGGTCACATATGAAAAAAAATCACCTGTTGAACGACTTTGCCTAAACCCATATTGGTGATCACTAAGGAGTTTGTTAGTTTCAAGGAACGTGAGCAGTTGCTGATTGATGGCTTTTTTCATGCTTTTAGACAAAATGGAAGTGATGGCAATTGGTCGGTAGCTTGAGGGATCGGTCTTATCGCCTTTTTTAGGAATAGGTTGAACATTTGCTAACTTACATGATGAAGGGAATTCCCCAGAAGACATAGAGATCGTATAGAGCTTAGATAGGGCTGGTACTAGTTCGGGGGAACATTTCTTTAAGACAATACCTGGGATACCGTCTGGGCCAGTCGCCTTATTGAGATCAAGCCTACTGATGATCGATTCCAAGAGCTTGTCATAGCGTATGAAGAAGAGTTGACTAAGGGCACATCTTTTCCAGAATCATTGAGACACGAGTTTGATGCAAACAAATCCACAAAAACATTGGCTTTGTCTACAGAATCAGCAACTACCGATCCGTTAATAGATGTCAGGGGGGGAAATGAAGATGTTCCAAAGTTTTTACTAATGGCTTTAGCTAAATACCAAAATTTACGACTGTCTAAAGGAGATGTAGCTAGTTCATTGAATTTTCGTTGTTCGAACAACTTTTTAGTTTTGGTGATGACACTTTTGTAGATATTTCTAGCACCAACGTATTCTACATGACTGTCGACCGATTTATTAGATTTCCATTTGATGTAATATTTATTTTTTGAAGCACAAGCCTTATTGAACCAGAGTTGGGAACGTGAATTACCTATACAGTACTGTTTTTTGGGAATGTATAACTCCATTCCCATGAGGATGACTTCAGATACTGAAAGAGCGATGTCCGAAGAAGAGGACGACTTAAAACAATATTCACGCCATGGAAAGGTTACAAAGAAATCCCGTAAATTACTCCATCGGGCTGACTTAAAACACCATAAGGTTCTACCGGGTTTTATGAACAACAGTGGAATTAGGTACAGTAGAAATGATTTCTATTAGACAATGGTCGGAAAGACCTAAAGGCGAAAAAACGGAAGTTTTATAAACAAGAGAGTTTGATGTAAGAAAGAGATCTAGAAGATGTGGAGTATGGTTAGGGTTATCAGGGATTCTTGTGGGTTCAGAAATCATTTGTGTGAGATCACATGAAATAGCAAATGTTTCTGCACTATGAGCAGCAGGATTTGTAGTAGATGAAAACTGAAGCCAATTAGAGTTATGAACATTGAAATCGCCTACAATTGAGATATCGCAAGATGGAAACTGAGACAGGAGACACTTTCATACTAAGGTAATTGAAGAAGTCTTGAAAGTTACTGTCATTAGGAGACTTATAAATGCAACAGTAGAATTTCACAAAATTAGGACCAGAATGTTTAAACCAAATCACGTCAAAATTTTTATTTTCTAAGGAAGACGATTAAAATTTCATTCAAAATAATCCAGTAGCCATGGAAAATTTGGCCTTTTACTTGTTGTATTGTTTTTGGTTGCAATTCTTTTGCTTTTGTATTCTTCTTCGCATTTTGAGACTGCGCTTATGCCTAGAGCGCGGAAACATGAAAATTATCGACAAGTGAGTGAATTCGACAGAGGTCGCATTATTGGCTTACGTGAAGGTGGTTTTTCATTCAGAGAAATTGCTAATCGCCTTAACCGTAATCCTCTGTAGTACGGTGTTATCAAGCATGGTCTAGAGAATGTCAAGAACGTCGTAGAAGAGGAATCGGACCGCCAAGACAGACTGATGTGATCCAAGAGCGCCATCTCCGATTAATAGCATTAAGAGACCGATTCTCGAGTACAAGATCAATAGCCGATCAATAGTTTGGAAACATCCTGTAACCCTTCCTACAGTTTACCGTCGAATAAGAACTTTTTGTTTGCAGTCCTATCGACCACATCTTGTGCTTCCGCTGACGGCTCGTCATCGACATCAACGTTTAGATTGGTGTACCTTGCGACTGGATTGGAACTTGGAATGGCATAGGGTGGTCTTCAGTGACGAATTACGATTCTGATTGAGAATGCACGATGGTCGAATGAAGGTCAGACGTAGACGTGCAGAACGTCGCAATGTGCAGTTTGAGCGGCATGTGCACCACACTTGGGGTCCTACTCTTTATGGAAGCAGGTCTCAGTTGGTATTCATCCGAGGCAATATGAATGCCCACCGATATGTTGACGAAGTGCTAGATATCCATATCCTTTCATTCGTCCAGGAGCTGGAGGACCCGATTTCCCAACAGAATAATGCCCGTTCCCACATTGCAAGGCATTCTATGGAGCGCTTCGAAGAGGCTAACGTCAATATCTTGCCGTCACCACCCGGATCTCCTGTCCTTTCGCCCATCGAACATGTGTGGGACATGTTGGGGAGAAGACTCAAGCAATTAGCTAATCCTCCACAGACACTAGAAGCTCTCTGGCATGAATTACAGATTTCCTGGGATGCAATACCTCAGGAAGAAATGGACCACCTGTTGGAATCCATGCCAAGCAGGGAGGGGGAGTGTGAAACTAATAGGGGTGGTCCAATATATTATTGAAAAATTCCTTTATTTGTTTAATTTCTTTGAAATTTTAATCAATTACTACATTTGATTAGATAAACATTTCTGTCAAGTTTGGTTCAAAATTTCCCATGCCATCTTGGTGTTGCATTTTTTATGTCACAGAGTATAATTATCAGTAATTTACAGGCCAATCAGCGTAAAAATAATCCGCTTTTAATGTTATTCGTGTTTGTACTATTTTAGTAAAAACTGCACTATTCTAAGTAGCCAACTGTTATCTTACTTTTAAATCATTGTCATCTGTCTACACCTGTGAGGGTGAGAAGTTCTCACATTGTTTATTTCAAATTCAAAAATGAAAGAATTTATCTTTAATGAGTGTGCGGATATGTATATGATGTTTGGAATGACAGACGGTAATTCTAGCCTAGCTAGAAGACTTTATTCGGAACATTATCCAAATGGAAAGCTACCAAATAGGAAAACGTTTGGACGCAGAGATCGAAGTTTTAGAGAAGCAGTTACGTTTAACTCAATGTAATAATTTTATAAACTGGTTTATACAATAGATAATTACGTTTTAGGTTCATTTTTACAGAACAAATGTGGCGACGGAAGGGTAAGAAACGTGCTGTATAGATCCAGAAAAACCATTACCTACGTAAATTCACAAATTAATTTTTGTAAATTGCATGTTTTATAGAATCTTCTTCCGTAGTAAAGAAATCGTGAAGATTTTTGCTCAAGAACCCCACCAAAGTATCATTACTATTTGCAACCAATCACGTTAGATCGCGAATAGCCATAATTAATAATCCAATCACGTAGAACCGCGGATTATATATAAATGGTAGCGAGATGCGAAATTAGTTAGCGGACTCTTCAGTTAATTGCCTACGAGTCCATCCCGACCTAGATAGTTCCTGCCGTTTCGTCTTCCTGAATCCATCAGCCTGTTAATCGCGCCCGCCTCGTCCGTTTGACACCCACTTGGGGTAAGTCTTAGAGTCTTGTAACGTGCAAAAATCGATATAGGATCGATTGTATCATTTTATCTGGTTACTGTTTCTAAAAGCTACCTTAATAAGTATCTGTGACTTAAACATTTAGTAATATACTTTAAGTTTACTCGTATTTATTTTTTTACTATAAAGATTTAAAATTTCTGTATTTACGGCATTTACTGAGTATGATAGATTAAATGATTTCTTTCGTATCCACCTTTGTATTTCAGAAGTTTACTCGCTTTGAGTTTCGCTAGTTTAACGTATTAAAGCTTTCTGTAGTTATTTACCATTTACAAAAAAAAAATTAATACCTATAACGTCATCTCTGAGATGTACGTAGTTCTGGTGATTGGTATACTTAAATCTGAAAACGGATCTGTTACTTTGCTATTTCTTAATAAATACACTATATAAATAACGGTTTATTCTGTTAATAATACATAAAATGCTATTGTGGTAACAGTGATTGATAGGAATATTTTTCAAGTTGCAAAATTGTTTCTTGGGGCTTTCTTTTCAAAACACCGCCATTGCTGTGGAATGATTTAAATTTCTAGAAAATTTTTCTGTTTCTATTTCGTATATGTTAAGCATCATTTTTTTTTGAAAATTTTCACAATATATTATCGCTTTGTTATATGGAAATGATATAATCGCTAATAAAGGCGGATGTAATAGATATATTGCGCTCCATCTACACATTTTCGGTAAGCCGTATCAGATCTCGTTAACCTCGTTGTAATTAGAACTTCTCTTTCAGGTTTAAAACACAAAAGAACTTGATATTACTTCTTCAAAGAAATAGATGTCAGCAATTGGTTAACACATTTACACTAAAGTTTGCATTCGACCTTAGAGGTAACATCTTCTCACTGACTAAGGACCGTTACAATCCTTTACATTTGTTTCAGCACTTAAATTTCTACATAACCTTACCGTTACTATTACATCAAAGTTCCTGTATACATTTGGTTTTGTCTTTATTGATGTAACAAGGTTACCCGTTCTCGGTCTCTCTGGATTATTTTTTTTGGATTGTACTGCTGATACACTGCGGTCCACTGTGTCTAACGTACTTGAGATTACGTGATCGTCGGGGTTATACCTGTATTGAAGCTGGTGAAATCCTGGCTACCTTAAATAATGCATCAACCTTCGCAAACACATTTCAGCTCTTTCCTTTTATCGCATGTATAAATAGCCTTCAGCAAATTAAGATCGCCTACAACGAAATTAAGTAAATTTACCTTACTTCTATTAGCAAGTATTTGACAAATATTTTACCCACGAATACAACTCGTACCTAAATTGCCTTCAGCAGGTTACGATCGCCTATAACGAAATCAAATATATTTATATTAATTTTGTCAACGAGTATTTGTTAAACATGTTACCTGTAGTATAAGTTCGGTGTCAGATTGATACCCGTCTTCAGCTAATTTTAATACAATTTCTCTCATGTAGAACTAATATATGTTAATTAAACCACTATTCAATATTTTACGCACACTCAACATTTTGATTTTATTAAAATTGTGCCACACCCAGTAGGGAGTTCATGTACAACCTCCATTTTGGGGATAATTAATTTTGTAGTACGGTTTATGTGGTCGTGCGCAGTAGCTTTGCTGCAACTTTTATGTTTACAAAAGTCGATACTGTATTCGTTTTTAACTTATGTAATATAAGTATAGCTGGTGGGAAGCTTCATTCCACTTCAACCCCGTGTTATCTAAACATTTGTGATACTATAGACACATCACTATGCTGACGTCCGATACCACCAACCTGTTGGGATTGAAAATATCGTGCCCAGACATGGGAGATCATCCCATGCCTATTTGTGTTCTGTAAATAACTGTTTTATTACATGCTTTCCTTAGGTTAAGTTGAAATAAACGTAGAATAAGTAAAATATTTAGAGTTGTAAATAATAGGGACTACATTTAGTTGTTTGTTGAAATCTTTCAGTCAATTAAATCTCGATCACGAGCTTTCTTCGATTGTAGTTAGTCCGAGGCAATTTTACACGCTATAATTTATAGTAAACACCGCCCCGGTGTATTTAAGTACTTGGCAAATAAATAAAGTGAGTAAGTTTACATTTGACCCTAACGTCTGGGTTTACATTTAACACGAATTCAAATTAGATAAAGTAAAGGAAATAAGGGTCGAGTTACAGTGCGTCCTCCAATAATTGAAGAAAACGTACTAGGCCCTGTTGATAATGTACCTTCAATCAGCGTGATGAGACTTTCTGCACAATTTAATATTTCAAAATCAAGAGTACATAGAATCCTTCACTAGCAACTATTGCGTCATTTTCATTTTCAAAAAGTTCATGCTGTTACCAGATAACTATCCCCCTAGACTCAATCATGCGAACTGGTTTTTGGGTAAACAACGGGAAGACCAACATTTCATTGAAAATGTACTATTTACACAATGAACCAGGGATGGTATAATTATTTTCCAACAAAGGTTTATAGTCAACGTCTGGACAGGTATTATAGGTAACCACTGAATTGGTTCGTATATCCTCAATAATCGTTTAAACGGACAGTGCACACGCACACGTACACGCACAAACACACACACACACACACACAGGCGCGCACACAGGCACACACACACACATGCACTAACACACACACCAAACACACACACACACACACACACACACACACACACACACACACACACACACACACACACACACACACACACACACACACACACACACATACTGGTTTTTATATAATTGTCGGGTTTCGGTCATACACACCTACTATCGGGGTCTTCGAAGTTGGCTGGACCAAATTGTAGGGTAGAACTTGTACTTTTCTATGGTGAACCCCGTTTTTCTATACACACCGTATTTTAGGAGAAATTTAAGTTTTTCTGACGACCCGATATTTAACGTTGATTCTCGTTTTGTGTAAGTCCCGATAGTTATGTTTATTGCCTAAGAAGTCTGTGTGAAAACCCGATAATTATATCTCTTGTTTAAGTTGTGTGTGACCCGACAATATTGTTACGTGCAGAATTTGTGTATAATCTGCGCTGTTGCCAGATGTTATGTAGCCTTACAACGTAATTGTCGGGCATTTATATGTCACGTTATCTTATCTTAAAGTTTTATAAAGTTACGTGTACTTTATTTTGATAAGTTCGTTTTTCTGTGTTATATAATTCTTAATATAACTGCTAATCGTTTATTAATTAGAATAATGTTCCAAATGTGTAAATTTATAAATAATTGTAATCGGAAGCGGAACTTAAGTCTTAAAACAATAGCGATATTTCCTTGTCAGTTCCGATTACACTGAGTCTATTAATTGTGTTGTTTGAAATGAAATGCTGCATTTTCTCTTTCTATGATTTAGACATATTGTAATTATTTCAAATAAAGTTTAACTATTACAGTTCTTTACGTACATGCATCTAGATGCAATAAATCCGTTCAGAATCTAGGTTACAGATGAAACAAATAGCAATCAGAGAAAAGTGTTGGGAAGAAAGGAATGTTTACACCTTTCTAAATAACACAAAGAAATGAGTTTAATAAAGTAAAATTCCGCGTCTATCAAGCAGGTTAACAAATTACCAATAACACGTCAAAATAATGAGTAAGACAACAGGTAGACGTATTTACATGTACAGGGTAATCTGTTATATTCCCCACCTCCCTCTTGATCGCTCATGCAAGCAGATACAGAAAAACTTTGTATACCAAAGTTATGCCGTTTTTAATGAATTTTTGTCTCGCGATATCAGAAGAAACAAAAGATGATCGAAAATGTCATACATTTACCGAACCTTTGTTTTTTCTAATGGAACACGCTGTATATTTTACGCTATTCCGATTTAGGTGGCACTTAAAACCTTAATTTGGCAACAAGATGGTGCATCGTCGCACAACATTGTCAAGGTAACTCGAAGTTTAAATGCCAATTTCAATGTTTACATCGGTAAACATGGAATTATATCATGGCCGCCAAATAGTTTCGATGCGAAACTCTTGACAAGCTTCTTTGGGGGATATTAAAAACAAAGTATGTTTTAATCAAAACGAGAATATATTAGAGATTCAAACCCGTGCCGTCAATGAAATAAATAGTATTAATAATAACCAACTAGGCTGAATAAGTGAGGCGGTTGACAAATTAAAAACGGGATATCAACGATGTATACAAGAAAACGGAGGTCATATATATATATATATATATATATATATATATATATATATATATATATATATATATATATATATATATATTCATTAAAACTACCAACTTTGGTATATAATGTTTTTCGTTATTTGAATAAGTGAAATAGCGGAGGGTTTAAAATATAACATATCGCCCTGTACAGGGTGGTTTTTTTTCGTTAATATTATAGGGTATAGGCTAAACGGTAAGAGATACAAAAAAACTAAGATACGTGTTCCGTTCTCTTTTTTAGCGTTTAGTTTAATGGCGCAATCGGATGTACGCTAACTAAATTGGTTTCGAAGATACAGAGTGATTCTCAAAATCTGGCGGTTTTTATTATCTCTTATGACTCGGTTATTTATGGGGATAAAAAAAAGCTTTGGATACGAAAGTTTTATGACCTTTTACGTTGAATCCAGTGGCGTTCTTAAAAAAAATATAGATGTTTGATTTTTTGAGATATTATCAAAAGTAGCATGGGACACCCTGTATCTGATAATCTCAAAAAATTGCATTTTTTCTTGAGATTGCAACAATATATAACACTTAATATTTTGCATTGTCCTAAATAGATAAAATACTAAAAAAACATTTTTTTTAGTTGCCCATTAATTGAATGTTTTAAGCAATTGTTTTTGTTTGTTTACATGTCATAAAATTCAGTAACAATTATGTATTGGTATTCTTATTTCGTTTCCGATTATATTTTTTAAAAAAGGTGATTGAAATGAACAATTTTCAAAATTATGAAAAATTAAATATGCTTGAGTGCTACATTGAGAGTAATAAAAATAAAGACGCAGCTCTAAACTTATATTTTGAGCGTTATCCGGAACGACGACAGCCAGAACAACAAATATTTGAAAGATTATATCACAATTTAAGTGAGTATGGTCGTATGGATCATTTGGAAAACCAAGAAGTAAGATTTACAATAAGGCAAATAGAGCAAGAGATGAAATAAATACATTAGCTTGTGTTGCTGCTGATCCGACGATATCTAGCCGTAATATTGAGAAAGATATTGGCACAAGTAAATCGAAAGTTTTAAAAACGTTAAGAAAGCATAAGTATAAACCATATAAAATAAGAAAGGTTCATAACTTACATCCTGGAGATGAAGAGCGGCGTTTAACATTTTGTCATTGGTATTCGCAGCAGATTAATCGGAATCCCAATTTTTTTTCAAAATATAATATGGACCGACGAGGCTTTTATATCTAGCGAAGGAATTTTTAATCGACATAATAATCGATATTGGTCAAACATAAATCCTCATCAGACGGTCGCCAGGATACAACAAGGACGGTTTGGGTTTCATGTATAGGTGGCGCTATATCAAAACAGAGTCCTTAACTACAGAATTTTTAATGAAAATTTGAATGCTTAAGGATACATCCAAATTTTGGAAGAATGTGTAATAATGGAGTTGGATAACATGCCATTAGCTGCAAGAAATAATATTTATTTACAACAAGACGGTGTTCCAGCACATAATAGCCACATAGTAAGGGACTTACTAAATGTCAATTTTGGCGAAAATTGGCTTGGTACATATGGACCAAATAGATGGCCTCCGCGTTCCCCCGACCTGACGCCACTTGACTTTTATTTTTGGGGATCTATCAAAAATGAAGTCTATAAAACCCGAAGTAATACTATAGAAGAACTCAGCAAATTTTACTAATTGCATTGGAAGAGTGCCAAATATTCAAATCTATAACGCCACTCGTTCAGTTACAAGCAGAGCCCAAAAATGCATCGAGCAGAATGACAATTTGAGCACCTTTTGTGATTAACCACCTATAATAATTGTTATATATAAGTATTTGAAATAATTACTGTTGAGTTGTTATAAATCTTTTCTTGTTTTTTGTAGTTGTTGTTTTAGTTTATTAATGTTTTATTATTGTTATTATCTGCAATTTTATTGTGCCTATTATAAAATAAAGAATTGATTAAATCCATGGCCAACTAAAAAAAAATGTTTTTTTTAGTATTTTAGCTATTTAGGACAATGCAAAATATTAAGTGTTATGTATTGTTGCAATCTCAAGAAAAAATGCAAATTTTTGAGATTATCAGATACAGGGTGTCCCATTTAAGAAAATGCTACTTTTGATAATATCTCAAAAATTCAAACATCTATATTTTATTAAGAACGCCACTGGATTCAACGTAAAAAGTCATAAAACTTTCGTATCCAAAGCTTTTTTTTATCTCCATAAATAACCGAGTCATAAGAGATAATAAAAACCGGCAGATTTTGAGAATCACTCTGTATCTTCGAAACCAATTTAGTTAGCGTAGATCCGATTGCGCCATTAAACTAAGCACTAAAAAAGAGAACGGGACACGTATCTTAGTTTTTTTGTATCTCTTACTGTTTAGCCTATACCCTATAATATTAACGAAAAAAAACCACCCTGTACATGCAAATACATTCTTTGTAAATTATGTCAGGTGCAACTTATCTCCAGCTTTTTATATCTCCTATAAGAATTAATTTCAACGATTCGCTCAGGATTTACTACTATCTCAGAGATAAATTTAAAAAGGAACTTCAATTTCAATGATGCGAAAAAGTGGTATAGCAATTTTCTTTTTCCTTATAAAACCGTCTGTTTTTGACATTTAGAAATCAATGAAATTTCTGATAGAAAATAAGTTTTGAAGCTTTCCAGTTTTTCTGTAATACACTTAAATTAGACATAATCTACACAGGGTGTAGCCATTGATCAAATTGAATTCTACATCGATCCTTATTAAGATTCACAGTACCTGAGTTCTTCACTACTACTACTAGTTTATCTTTATTTGCTTATTTTTTACAAGATTGCAACGTATTCTAATTTTACACTTTCTATTTCCATCATTTACCTCATACTACCTGTAGTTTACCTTCTGTTCCCTCTCCCATTATCTGTTCTTTACTTTGAATGTATCTTTCCAACGTTTTCATCATCTCTTTCACTTCTTTTTCCTCTTTAGCTAGCAACACTTTCATATGCGTAAGCTAGCGACCAAACCTTCAGTTTCTCTACCACCGCTCCAGCCTACTGCCCTCTTAATGATTCCTTTAAATCCCCCGTATATACCGAGAACAGGCTTGGACTCAATGGACATCTCTGTCTCAAGCCCTTCCTCGTGACGATTCCTCACTCATCTCCCTATTCATTCTCACCCTACACCTCGTATCCTCATATATTCCTATACCCTTTCTACCTGTATTTCGTTTATTCTTTTTCTGAGGTATTCCCATACCTATTCACTGTTCACTCTGTCGAATGCCGCTTTTAAATCCATGAATGATGCCAACATTTTCTCTCTTTTCTTATGTAACTAGTTGCCAAGTGTTTCAAAATATATATGCTATACCACTCCTCTTCTCTTCCTAAACCCAACCGATCCTGTTAACAGTTTCATTTCTTCTATCTCTTTCTGCAGCATTTCTTCTGGTACTGTCGCATATATTTTGTATGCCGTTTAATACTGTCACTCCCCTATCATTTTCCACTTCTTTTCTGTCCTCTTTCTTGTATACCGGGAATATTTCCCCTTCTCTCCATCTCCTCGGGAGGCTTTCCGCTCTCCATATTTAGTTGATCGCTTCCGTCACCCCTTTTCCTACCTTTTCCTATTCCCGTGTTGGCCTCCTTGCATTCTCTGTCACAAGATTCCTTCCATACCGTTTTCTCCCCCTTCCACCATTTAAATTTGACTTTCTTCGTTGCTTTCTATACCTTCTCTCATTTCTGCCGCATTTTCTTGTAACTCCCTACTTATATTGTTTTTCTATTTTCTATTTGTACTTCTTTATACTCTCCTCTGATCATATTTTTTTAGTTATTTACTTCTCTTCCTTTTCTCGCTCTTGTCTATCGCCTAACCTGAATGTCTTCACCTTTTTACAATCCTTTTCTTTCATTATGTCATCAATTATTATTTATCCCTTCCCTCCTATGTACGTGTATCCGTCCGTTTCACTTTCTTTTTTATTCCCATTCAATATTTCCCACCCGTTTCATTGCACATTTCCAGTAGTTTTTCCCGTCATCATTGTTTAATACTTTGTCGGTCTTTTCCCCGTCACCTTTTTTTTAGTCTTTCCCCTCTCTTTCTCTTTCCTCACTTTAAAATCTATTAGTTTAAAGTCCTCCTCCTCGCTCTTCTGGTGTCTCTTCAAAGTTCTTCCTTGTCTATTTCATCCTATCCTTGTAATAATGCCATTATTTTCATTTTTGTTTCCCCTGTCTGTATATCCATTTCTAAAATTCCCCTTCTCTGAAAAAAAATGTTTTTACAGTAGATTTTTACTTCAAACAAGCGTTTTAAAAAAGTGCATGTTTGTGAGAAAAAAAGAAAAATTGTGTTTAAGAAACACATCTTTGAACAGGTTATCATATTTTTATTGTGAAAAGTATCTAAATAATTATTTTTGCGATCATTCTTAATTGTACAATACAGCTGAATTTAGACAAAAGATAGTACTTAAACGATAAAAAGTAAATAACTTTTCTATTGATAATAAATCATTTAAAAGAATATACGAGTATATAAATACACGATCTATTCCCAAAAATTACAGGAGTCACTGTGCAGAATGCTGTGTGAAGAGTGGCAAACTTATATTTACTTTGTAAGAAATAAACATGAAAACACACTGTCTAAGCAAAAAACATATATCCCGGGTCTTGTTTATTAATGTTTTGCGAACTTGCAGTATGAAATCAACAAATATCATTTTCACAACGCATTGATAAGACGCTTATTAAAGTTAAAAATGCAAGCAGCTATCTTCACAAAATTTGGCGCGCATTTCTTATCGTCCAATTAATGTTGAGTTTGAAAAATATACGTGTACATTATAATTAATAACTTACAATAAATCAAGATACATACTTTAAAAGTTATACATTCGTTAGGTTTATTGTACTTTTGAAAAATTATATTCAAAGATATGACCTTAATTATTGTTGTAAACTAAAGGTATTATTAAAATTCAGTTTAATGGAAAAAATGAAGCAATTGGATGGATTAGAAATCAATACAATTTGTAAAACAAATTAATAATGCCAACATAAGATTTATAGTGATAGTTATTTATAAAATTGCTTTCCTTTTATTATTTCCCAAAGAATAATTATATGTTGAAGATCATAGAATACTGTAACACATGGCAAAACTCAATGTCCATATCTGATACTGAATGAGCACTTAAATTCGACTTTTTTGCCGTCAAATATGCCATCAAAAAATTTCAATTTGTAATTTTAAATTTTATTTGTAGTCATGAGAAAAAAGGGAATATTTTGGTATTATTTCTATCCACTAGCACAAGCTATACTATGTACCTGTTGTACCGTATCTTTAGAATACGTTCCACAAAATATACAATTTATTACACCAAGAACTTATGAAATGAGCTTCATTGTGACGTGTATGTTTTAAGTGCCAAAGAAAAGCATAGTAGCGCTTTTACATACAAACCAGAAACTAAAAAAAAACACACACACAAAAACCAAACAAGTTTTACACGCTATACACAAAATCAAGGTTTGGATGCTCTAGCAATATAGTTTCCAAAAGTTAGACTTCAAAATTGCAGATCTAAGTAGTATTTTTCATGAGAAATCACTATTGCAGCAGATTTAGATGACAACCATAATTTTTCCCTATTTTCTAATTATGGTCCGTTCCCAAAACCTGAATTTAGCCTGATACACACGAAAATACATTATAAAGCAAATCGTAGTTTTAAATCAAATACGTTAAGTACAATATTTAAGTTTATGGCTTTAAGTTAGGCATAAGTGACTTCATTGCTTATGTGAATTAATTATATGTATTTATACTGCTTGTTAGACAAAAATTAAAACCGTAGTTAGAACATTTAATGAATTAAACAGGCTACAGACGTTATTCAGAGGCTTCAAAGCAAATGCTCTTGAACGACGTTAATTATAAACAATGCCTACTGCCTTATCAATCAAAGAAATTAAAAAACCCTACCTATGAACAAAATCTCAATTTTTGAACATACTCCAGTGTTTATATATAATTAACAATATAGTATTCCAAAAAGTATTTACCTTACTATGGTAAATTTTAATTTAATGGGATAATAACAGGTAAACATCAGTTGGTTAATAATATATTTATTTAAAAACTATTAATTAACTTAACTTTTATTCGAAAATAAACAAATAAGAAGAAACATTCAATACCACCGAGGACTTGTTTACTCATAGTTTGTCAAACAAACGACACAAACATTTTTAGCGAATGCTTCCGTATCAGTAGAATCATCAATAGTAAAGTGGTCTTCACTATCAGATAATGAACCATACGTCGTTTGATCGCTTTAAGACCATTTGCGTTAATGATGGTCATAGGAACATCTGCTGTGTGGGATATTTGTTTTTTTTTTAATTTATTTTTTGCTTGTACTTCCTTCTTTATTCGCAATATAGTTGGCTTCGGTTAAGTTCTGTGCAGACTGTTTCTTTGTTTTAGGGTTATTCGAAATGTTCACCCGGTTTAATATATGTTCAGGTAGTTTAAAATCGTCTGTTCGTTTATTTTCGATGCGGTTTGGAGACGAAAGGTAAGCATAATGGGAGATTGCAGAAGGGTAAAGAGGATGAATGCCAGTTGCGCGAAATCCAGTTTCCGTAGTGACAGCTCCTGCCCATGCCTTAGCAAGTAGATTTCCAAAATGACAACGTTCAATTTTTTTATTCAGGTTAGTTTAAACAAATTCATTACAAGCATTTTTAAAGTATTTAGCGTTGTCCGGCTTGTAAACAAAGTAGTATTATGTCGTTTTCGTATGCCATTTCTAACCTTTCAGGTAAATTCATGTGAGATCCATGCCCGTCTAGGATTCTAGGACATTTACCTTAAGGATTTCTGGAAATAAAATGAATTTCAATCCAATATATCAACAAGTCATTCATAACTGCTCCAGGAGCTCGCCATTAATCAAGTACACCATTTTTGTTTAAAGGATTGCATACATAAATAAGCACACCAATAATACAAAAAGAAGGAGTGGAATTAAGAATATCACAACGGACGTATCCGAACTCCAACATAACTCTTTTACCTTTCCACCTACATATCACGCTAAATCGACTTATTAACTCATTTTACAATGTACGAAAAGTGTGGCCAAGATCGGCTAGTGTCTGTGTGTATAGATGTATGGATGTGTATCCACGTTACCTCCAGAACGAAAAAACGAAAGTACTAAAATTTCGTATTTAAGCATGTTTTCATTTCTCCTCGAGCTGGCTAGATTTTGGATTAAATCTAGTAATGGGCGAACGGGGAGGGGGACTATTATAAGCTGTTCTTGGCT
>JARFJB010002069.1:165000-247500 GCA_036346205.1 Vesta saturnalis
ATCCAGTAACCAGAAACAGGAAAAATCCTCTAGAAAATCAACGTCCACCATCAAGGGCGTTCTTAAAAAGGAAGAAAGAGAAATTGACCAACACCTTAAAAGCAATTTTACAAACTTAAGAAAATTTGCTTTTAATCATTGTTGCCAAAAGTTAAAATGTGTAATAGAAAATATGAATTTAGTGAATATCTTTTTTTTTCTATTTGACACTAATAGATCCCTGATTCCTTTTTAACTGCTTTATTCTAAATGATCCGAAATCTCAGAGATGTCGCTGAAGGTACTAAATTTGACTTATTTTAAGTAAGTAAGAGATGTGTACAGAAGTTACATACGTAAATTTAATGTAATTAGAGATGCGTAAAAATTTCCGAAATAGTGAAAGGGAAGTATTCATTCTAAGAATAAATTGCTATTTTTAGAAAGTAAATTTGACAAATTGACGAACGCTATCAAAAAGAAACGTTTTCCAATTAAACCCGTAACGACACACACACACACACACACCACACACACGCACGCACGCACGCACGCACGCACGCACACACACACACACACACACACACACACACACACACACACACACACACACACACACACACACACACACACACACACACACACACACACACACACACACACACACACACACACACACACACACACACACACACACACACACACACACACACACACACACACACACACACACACACAATCACACAATCACACATTCACACACGCACACACACAGACAGACACACACACACACAGACACACACAAACACCCATACACACACATAGGCACACACACATACACATTAACACACACCCACCCACCACACACATACACACACACATACACATTCACACACACACACACACGCACGCATGCACGCACCCTCGCACCCATACACACACACACACACCACACACACAAATCACACACACATCTTAATACACATACACATACAATTATACACATACACACACATACACACACACAAACATACGCATACACGCACACTCGCACCCACACACACACACACACACACACACACATACACACACATTCACACTCACACACCCAATCACTCACACACTCACACACTCACACACTCACACACTCGCACACTCACACACTCACACACTCACACACTCACACACTCACACACTCACACTCTGGTCCAATCCATCAATTAGCTGACAACTTTTTTTATATTTTCCGCACAAGCACTTTGAAAAAATTTCTTTTAAATAATCTTGTATAAATTATTCAACACATAATAAATTGGCTTTTTCACTTTCGCCAAAAAAATATGGCACGTGATCCTTTTTTATTATGCTTAAAATTAGTGTAATAATATCTATAATTCCAATAAATCCAATTTAATAAATGCGAATAAACGGATAAACGGGACACGATAATAAACTTGTAGGAGTGTACTTATACTTAAAAATCCGCATAAAGAGAACTGCTAATATAGAAACGATATTGTACGGTCTCAATCAAATTATGAATCGGTTCACCCGGCGGAGAATGCGCCGATTGCCAACAACCACAGTTCGGACTGCAACTTAACTGTTGTTACTCCAACGTTCAAGATCGAGCCCTATACTCTGACTGCACGAAAAACGAAAGCAGACCTTTGCCCCCCCCCTTCCCCCCCCCCCGCAAAAAGTAGTTAGATTCACTAAATTAACAATTCACACTTCATATGAAACCTCAGAATAACCAATACTTATTACATTTCTACTAAAACAATTTAAAAAATATCTTTTCTCCTAGCAATCTTAAATTTTTTTATTTTTTTTTTTTTGATTGTGGACCTGAACAGGCACTCAGGAACACTTAGGAGGATGGATAGAGGGATAATGAATTGCCAATAGATGCCTATGAACAGCTACCTTAAATTTTCTCATATCATAAGTGAGAGGAAAACAGGAACTAGGGAGATCATTCCAGAGTTTAGAAGCCGTGTAGAAAAATGTGGATTGCGCCTGTTTGGTACGACAAGTGGAGATTTGTACTGCATACTGATGATGTGATTGAGCGAACCGAGTGTTTCTCGCAAAGATAGCCGGAGATGGTATCAAAGAATGTAATTCACCAGCACAATAGCCGTTGTAATAACGATAATATAAAGAAAGAACTGAAACCATCCTTCTATGCTCAAGGGACTGTATGTGAGAGGTTAAAGACGGATCATTTATAAGCCTAATCGCTCTCTTTTGAATACGATCAACGATATCGAGAGCGTATTGGGGAGCACTAACCCAAAGGTGAGAAATATATTCCAGATGAGGCCGAATTTGGGCCTTATACAGCAAAAGGAGTTGTCGAGAGGTAAAGTACTGCATAGATCTGTACAAAAAGCCTATTTTACGAGCAGCTGTTTTGGTAGCTGACAGAAGATGGTCAACCCATGAGAGATTTGAAGATACAGTCATACCCAACAGAGTAATAGAGCCTGAAAACTTAAGAACTGAGCCATTCATACTTACAACAGGAAATGATCGATCTTTTTTGGCGGACATAAGGCAACACTGAGTTTTGTTAGCATTAAATTTAACTAGATTATTGCTTCCCCATTCGAGAATACGTTGATTGTCTTTGTTGATTGAATTTGCCATTTCAGCTTTAATTTCTTGATTTGACATAGAAGGTGGATTATCACTATAAGTAGACTGAGATGAACCACAGTGAAGAGTACTATCGTCAGAAAAGCAATGGATGGGGTTAGTTGTTGAAGAAATAAGGTCGTTTATGTACAGCAGAAAAAGTGTAGGCGCTATAACGGATCCCTGTGGTACGCCCGCGTTAATGCTAACTTCTTTTGAAAAAAAGCCATCAACTACGACACGTATTCGTCTTTTATCAAGGAAACTAGAAACCCAGTTGATGAGCGTATCATTTAACCCAAACGAGGTGAGTTTGGAAATTATGACCGTTTATACCTCTTACAGGTGATAAACGAGCTGGTAGTAACATTCAACGTAATTTTGATTGAGGTGTCATTATATGTAAAGAATTAGTATTGAACGATTTCGATTACAATGAGGTTATCGGATAATGTGCCACTTACCGACGATGTGGATGAATGAATAATTTCAATTATATCCGCCTTTTAAAAGCGTTAGTAATGCTTTTGCTTAACCAAATATTACTTTAAGTGGGAATTTTCCAAAAAAATGATGCTTCAGCATCCAGTAACCAGAAACAGGAAAAATCCTCTAGAAAATCAACGTCCACCATCAAGGGCGTTCTTAAAAAGGAAGAAAGAGAAATTGACCAACACCTTAAAAGCAATTTTACAAACTTAAGAAAATTTGCTTTTAATCATTGTTAAAAAGTTAAAATGTGTAATAGAAAATATGAATTTCAGTAGAATATCTTTTTTTCTATTTGACACGTAATAGATCCCTAGATTCTTTAACTGCTTTATTCTAAAGATCCGAAATCTCAGAGATGTCGCTGAAGGTACTAAATTTGACTTATTTTAAGTAATAAGAGGTACAGAATTACAACGAAATTCTACATGTAATTAAGATGCGTAAAATTTCCGAAATAGTGAAAGGGAAGTATTCATTCTAAAATAAATTGCTATCTTTAGAAAGTACAATTCTGACAAACTTGACAATGCTATCTAAAGAAAGTTCAAATTACAACCCGAACGACACACACACACACACCACACACACGCACACGAACACACACACGACACAACGCACGACACGACAATCACACACACACACACACACACACAACACACGACACAGACACACACACACACACAGACACACACACACACATAACACACACACATCACACACACACACACACACACAACACACACACACACAGACACACACACAACACAACACAACACACACACACACACACACAACAACACACACACACACACACCACCACACACACACACAACACACACACACACACACACACACACACATCACACACACATGCACACCACACACACACACACACCACACACACACACACACACACACTCACACACATACACACTACACATTACTACACATACACACACATCACACACACAAACAACACACACACACACTCCACACACACACACACACACACACACACACATACACACACATTCACACTCACACACCACACATCACATCACACACTCACACACCACACACTCACACACTCACACACTCCACACTCACACATCACACACTCACACACTCACACACCACACACACACACACTCACACTCACACACTCACACACTCACACACACCACACACACTCACACTACTCACACACTCACATACTCACACACTCACACGTTCACACACTCACACACACTCACACACCACACACTCACACACTCACACACTCACACTCACACATCACACACTCACACACTCACACACTCACACACTCACACACTCACACACTCACACACTCACACACTCACACACTCACACACACACACACTCACACACTCACACACACTCACACACTCACACACTCACACTCACACACTCACACACTCACACACTCACACACTCACACTCTGGTCCAATCCATCAATTAGCTGACAACTTTTTTTATATTTTCCGCACAAGCACTTTGAAAAAATTTCTTTTAAATAATCTTGTATAAATTATTCAACACATAATAAATTGGCTTTTTCACTTTCGCCAAAAAAATATGGCACGTGATCCTTTTTTATTATGCTTAAAATTAGTGTAATAATATCTATAACTCCAATAAATCCAATTTAATAAATGCGAATAAACGGATAAACGGGACACGATAATAAACTTGTAGGAGTGTATTTATACTTAAAAATCCGCATAAAGAGAACTGCTAATATAGAAACGATATTGTACGGTCTCAATCAAATTATGAATCGGTTCACCCGGCGGAGAATGCGCCGATTGCCAACAACCACAGTTCGGACTGCAACTTAACTGTTGTTACTCCAACGTTCAAGATCAAACCCTATACTCTGACTGCACGAAAAACGAAAGCAGACCTTTGCCCCCGCAAAAAGTAGTTAGATTCACTAAATTAACAATTCACACTTCATATGAAACCTCAGAATAACCAATACTTATTACATTTCTACTAAAACAATTTAAAAAATATCTTTTCTCCTAGCAATCTTAAATTTTTTTATTTTTTTTTTTTTGATTGTGGACCTGAACAGGCACTCAGGAACACTTAGGAGGATGGATAGAGGGATAATGAATTGCCAATAGATGCCTATGAACAGCTACCTTAAATTTTCTCATATCACCCAAACGAGGTGAGTTTGGAAAGTAAACACTTATACCAAACTTGGTCAAATGCCTTTGAGATATCTAAAGCGACTACAACTGTTTCACCGGACTGCTCTACTGTATTGTTCCAAACTTGGGTCACATATGAAAGAAGATCGCCTGTTGAACGACTTTGCCTAAACCCATATTGGTGGTCACTAAGGAGTTTGTTAGTTTCAAGGAACGTGGGCAGTTGCTGGTTGATGGCTTTTTCCATGATTTTAGACAAAATGAAAGTGATGGCAATTGGTCTGTAATTTGAGGGATCGGTCTTATCACCTTTTTTGGGAATAGGTTGAACATTTGCTAACTTCCATGATGAAGGGAATTCCCCAGAAGATATAGAGATCGTATAGAGCTTAGATAGGACTGGTACTACTTCGGGGGAACATTTCTTTAAGACAATAGCTGGGATACCGTCTGGGCCAGTCGCCTTATTGAGATCAAGCCTACTGATGATCGATTCCAAGAGCTTGTACCGAAAATGAATTGGTTTCATAACGTATGAAGAAGAGTTGACTAAGGGCACATCTTTTCCAGAATCATTGAGACACGAGTTTGATGCAAACAAATCCACAAAAACGTTGGATTTGTCACAGAATCAGCAACTACCGATCCGTCAATAGATGTCAGGGGGGGAAATGAAGATGTTCGAAAGTTTTTACTAATGGCTTTTGCTAAAGACCAAAATTTACGACTGCCTAAAGGTGATGTAGCTAGTTCATTGCATTTTCGTTGTTCGAACAACTTTTTAATTTTAGTGATGACACTTTTGCAGATATTTCTAGCACCAACGTATTCTACATGACTGTCAACCGATTTATTAGATTTCCATTTAATGTAACATTTATTTTTTAAAGATATTGCATCAGAACAAGCCTTATTGAACCAGGGTTGGGAACGTGAATGACCTACACGGTACTGTTTTTTCGGAATGTATAACTCCATTCCCATGAGGATGACTTCAGATACTGAAAGAGCGATGTCCGAAGAAGAGGACGACTTAAAACAATATTTACGCCATGGGAAGGTTGCAAAGAAATCCCGTAAATCACTCCATCGAGCTGACTTAAAACACCACAAGGTTCTATCGGTTTTGCGAACAACAGTGGAATTAGGTACAGTAGAAATGATTTTTATTAGACAATGGTCGGAAAGACCTAAAGGCGAAAGAACGGAAGTTTTATAAACAAGAGGGTTTGATGTAAGAAAGAGATCTAGAAGATGTGGAGTATGGTTAGGGTTATCAGGGATTCTTGTGGGTTCAGAAATCATTTGTGTGAGATCACATGAAATAGCAAATGTTTCTGCACTATGACCAGCGGGATTTGTAGTAGATGAAAATTGAAGCCAATTAGAGTTATGAACATTGAAATCGCCTACAAATGAGATATCGCAAGATGAAAACTGAGACAGGAGATAGTCAACTTTCATACTAAGGTAATCGAAGAAGTCTTGAAAGTTGCTGTCATTAGGAGACCTATAAATGCAACAGTAGAATTTCACAAAATTAGGACCAGAATGTTTAAACCAAATCACGTCAAAATTTTTATTTTCTAAGGAAGAAACCCTCTTGCAAGCAATTCTGTCCTTGATGTAGGCACATACGCCTCCTTTATATCGAAAGTTAGAGTGAAGATGGTATTGAGGAAATTGCAAGTCGGGTGACTCGGAGCTTTCGAGGAGACTTGTGTTTCAGATAGAAACAATATATCAGGTTGTAATTGTTCAAGATGTTGGTGAATAGCATTAAGATTAGACCTGATACCGCGGATGTTGCAGTAGTGAATCAGAAAGTTGATACTTTCGATGACCGAGGTAGCTTGGGCCCTGCCCTCCCGGACATCCGAATGGGGCAGGATTTTACGTCCGGAATTTATAACCCTAGAAACCACAGCCATCTTATTTTTTAATTTGGGACTTTTAATCCGATAGGAAGACAGTGAGGGCGAGAAGGAAGAATAAGGATAAGAATAGATTAAGGATGATGGAAAAGGTAACCGGCAGCCCTTACCGAGCTCAGAAAATCGGAGACCCAATATTAAGGAGCCCATGGTAAGGGTGGTGGTACCTCCCCGCCTGGCATGGAGTATACATGCCTACCACCTATAAATAATAATAAAACTGATCAATTTACTAATGTATTTAATTAAAGTGGTCATGATTACACACTTAAATTAGTAATTTTACCAATATTATCAACAGTAATCTCTTTTTAAGGAAATCTGTACGTCTTTCCCAAGATTTATTAGTACTCAAAGGTTAACCAATTTACCCTTATTTAGCACATAAGGGAATCAACATACCACATATCGCTTCGAAACAAACACCACCACTTATTGCATGAAATCAGAAAAATATCAAATTTTCCATTATTGTGCCTAGGCATATTGTGAATAGAAAAAAAAGTAATTTATAAGAGAATGGCCTATATTTGAGTTAATATAACAAACGAAACCATTTAATTATGTTGTTTGTGAGTTACTGGTCTTAAATATTTAATGTTAATTATACTTATGTGTAACCCCCAGACACTGAAAAAGAATTAAAATGCTCATATATGAAATACGTTTGTTCTCCTATAATCTAAATAATGGAACAAATTTATTTAAACAGTAAATGTTTGTATTGTATATCTTTACTAGCTGGCACATTGCCTATTAAATTGAAATACCTACACAAACTACAGATTTTGTTGTACACCATTCTTCAGTTGATATTGTTAATAGTACCTAATGAATATGATTCGTATTTTGAACCATTTCAAAAATCTGTGATAATATTATTTGTTTTAAAATTTTATTACATTCTTGAATATTTGAATGCAATTGCAATAATGGTTCTTGTCCATGTATTTAACAAGTATACTCAAGCAGCGTGGAAAGAATTAAATAACATTGATGTAAGCTTTATCCAAAATGGTCTTTCACGTGAAATTTTGAAATGGGACAGTTATGTAACAAAAAAGGTTTTAATTTTCATTACATTCCAAATGTTTTGTTTTGTTCCTTTGCTTCTATTTGTAACTGAATACATTGTTTGGTATGAGAAGATCAATCTAATGCATATTTTTTTAATTTCTACTTCAATCATTGGACAGTACTATGTCTGGACTGGGTTAATTGGAGGCAGATTTAAACTAATTAATTGTTTAATAAGAAAAAACATTAAATATGTACGTAAAAAGCCTTATTCTCAACGGAACGATGGTATGATTTGTAACAAAATAATCATGACCTTTGAACTGCATAAGAGATTAATTCGTGTAGGTAGACTAGTTAACACATGTTATTCGTTTTCTTTACTTGCATACACGCTGCTTAGTTTTGCAATAGTTACTGCACATTGCTACTTGTTAACTTACATGTACTTTGTTATGCGACTATCAAATTTTCAATATTTCGTATACGTTGTAAGTATTCTGCCACGACTTTTAATATCCATAGTTCAACTTACTGTACTTACTGTAGGATCATCATTTATGTGTTCAGAGGTAAGTTTGCATAAGAAGTAGCTGCTTTATGTCTGCGGAAATTTCAGGCAAATTCTACATCTGTTGTTTTATGTGAGTTGAAGCCTTCATCCAACTCAATTAAATGTAGAGAATTGGTAAATATTTGTTGACCCCAAAAAGTATTAACCTAAACCTGATTTGTAGATGAATCAGATAATCATCTATCTAATGCATAAGAAACTGACGGTTACTGCTTGTAAATTTTTCTCTGTGGATTTTGCTACATTATATTCGGTTAGTATTAGGTATTTGTAGTGATTTTTTACACGTACATATCTTTGAGATCATCTTAGTGTTTTCTAATAAAGTAAAAATTTATTTTACTTATTATTTAAATTTTTTTCAGGGATTTATGGCAATCGTCAACTACTTAGCAATAATGCTGCAGTTTGATATTGCCGAAAGTACAAATTCAAAATTAGTAAACATCAGTACTGAACATAGTATGATATAAACTGCTGAAACCAACATGTTCTTTAATGTATGCTTCTCTAAGAATGTATGTAAGGTTATATGTGTATTAAAAAAAATACAGTACAGTAATGTATTTCAATAAGTGATATATAAGTGGTGTTAATTAATTCCTTTGAAATTTAAGGATTTTGCCAGATAAATCACAAAATACTCAGGTGAGATAGAAAATCATTTCCAGATAGCGTTGTGAAAGAAGATTAGGTAATCGAATGGCAGGAGTAAGCGGCATGGAAAGAATGGTAGTGACAGATTTCGTTGGGACCGCTCTCAATCACATTTAGTTGTGATATATGGCGTAGTCGAACGATCAACGCGCTTTTTCAGTCGAGACCCACTTATCCCATAAAGGCACTATTCAGACACCTACAATTCTCGAGCGTATAGGAAGATTGATATTACTGTCCCTTATTAGTTCTGTTTTTGCAAACATACTTGCGTATGGGTCCACCCTAGCGCTGTCTAGCTATATTGTGTGTCGAATTCTCTACAGAAACCTTCACTTTCATCAATACAAGATGGTTATCATTCAAGGACTGCCAATAACGACGATAGACATGTAAAAACCTAATTCATTACTTGTCTCAAACTACACTTGTTTCTTTTATTTCTTTCATTTCCACCCTTCCCGCTGTTTTAATTAATGGTGCAATACTTAAATTGATTGTGGCATAGAAATCCTCTAATTTTGACAATAAATTTAAAAGAGATCAATATAAATTTTCCAATATCGCATAGTTACAATTTTAAAGAGTTCAAAGATATAATTTATTTTATTCATTGTTCCTAAGAAAAAGGAGCGTATAACACACCAGTGCATACTATAAGTTCAGTCCACAAATCTATATATATATATATATATATATATATATATATATATATATATATATATATATATATATATATATATATATATACACACACATATAAAATCACTCACTCACTAAATAATCATCGCACAGCCGAAACCGCTCGACGGATCTACTTCAAATTTTGACAGGACCTTTCTTTCTTGCCCTAGGCGTCTAAATTCGGCCCCTAAGTGCCAAAAAAAGTAAAAAAAGGATTTTCTGACCAAACCGGCGCCCCACGTCCGAAATATCAACTTGGTCGAAAAAATCTCGGACACGTCGATTTTTATTTTCAGTCTACCGTCTTCTTCGAGGGTCAAGAAAATTTTACAGTGGCGTGGGGCCGGGTGTGGGTGGAAGTCCTAACTGATATATTAACCCTAAACCGTTGGTCCTAGAGACAAAAAATTTCGAGGGTGTGTTTTTTTTATGAAGCGTAGGTATCCACTAAGAAAAGGTTTTTCGAAATTCCACTCCTAAGAGGGTGAAATGGGAGGGGTTGAATTTTTTTGAGAAACTTTTTATTCTATGGGTCGATTGACTCGAAAATTGGTACACATATTCTTCAATTAAAATTATGAGACGTCTATCACGTGTTCTATGCAATTTTTTGATAAGACGCGTAATTTAGCGGCCAAAAAATTCCTAAGGTATAATTTAAGTGTTAGTTCAAATTTTTTCAATATCTGAATAACGATTCATTTTATTAGAAAAAGTGCAGACATACTTTTTAAAGAAAATTTAATTTTACATAACTTTTCTTCATAAGCTTTCTTAATACAATGCAAGGTAACTCTAAAAAATAATTAAATATGAATGAAAATGGTTAAAATGGATTATTGATATTTTATAGAAATTTTTGAAATTTTTTTTAAGTTAACATGTCAATCTGAAATGAAGTTTTAAACGTCATTCTGACATAGATTACTGTTTTTGTTTTTACAATGTTGCCTGTTTTCGTCATGAACGTATGAGAAGTTGCAATTTGTTTTAGTTTTTACATATACATATGTAAGTATAGAAGGTTATGCAATCGACCTTTTGAGTTAGCATGTATACTTGAAATCAAGTAAGAATAAAGTAGAGGGCGCTTGAATTCAAGTTATGTTTACACTGCTATAATGTATATATGGCGGCATAATAATAACAAGCAAGTCATTGTCCAAGTTTGGTGACAAATTCATTCACGCAATTTACTCACTTGGCAACAACAGTTTCTATCACTAATGTATTCAAAGTTGCTGTATACCGTAGCAAAGCACGGGTATTCCGCTAGTAATTTGTACAAATCAATATTTGTTACTAAAGGTCAGAGTTTAATGTGTGTTGCGTGCGAAAAATAAACTATGGCAACATTCTTTAACAACTATCCTATATGTATATATATATATATATATATATATATATATATATATATATATATATATATATATATATATATAGGGTGTCCCAATAGTGCGTATTCGGTCGATAGCTCCTTAAACTTAGAAGATAAGTTTAAATACAAAAGTTGTGTATTTTTATAAGCTGCATAATCTAAAAGTAGTTTGGTTTCTACAGGGTGTAATAAAAAAGCGGTACAATATAGAACTTTTGATTTTTTAATAGAACACCCCATATATTATTTTATTTCTCGATTCGTCTTATAATTTTACATCTTTTTTATAAGAATCACTTACAAGCTAAATCTTACAGTTTTTGAGATATTTGCAAAGTTAACTAAAAACTGACATTTTTATGTAATAATTCAAGTAGGCGTATCTCAGTTATTTTTAAAGATAAAAAAATAATATTTTGTATAGAATTTATTCATACATGAGCTTACTTTAATCTATTGTCAAAATTGGATTTCAATATACACGGTGATCACAAAAATCAATTCAATAACATAAATTCATTTTTTTAAATGGCACACCCTATACTTTTTGAATGCCTTGTCTTCGTCTATTAGTCGGCTTTCATTCTGTTAAATATATTCTATACCTATCTCTAATAGTTTCGGAGATATTTAAGTTTGTTCAATTTTTTTCGTTGATAACACTGAAGAAGAGTAACATTAGTCGGTCAAAGCAAACTATGAATACATAAGAAACTAGAAAACATACTAACTGAAATACAAACACTTAAAATTATAATAAATGTTGAATGTGACCACCATTTTGTTGCTGGCAAACATGAAGTCCTTGAATAAACGACAAATTTACTTTTCGTAACGTGGAAACATTTATATTTTGAATGACGTCTCTAATTCTTGCCTTCATATCATCTACAGTCATTGGAGGAGTTTGATAGACTTTTTCTTTAATCCAACCCCAAAGAAAAAAGTCCAGCTTTGTCAAGTCAGGCGATCTTGCAGGCCAGGAGATCGGCCCTCCTCTTCCAATCCATTTGTTTCGAAACTGGATATTTAAATAATTTCTAACGTTTCTGCTAAAATGCGGAGTAGCACCATCTAATTGCAGCCACATTTCTCTAAGGGTTTGTAAAGGTAAGTCTTCAATAGAAGTTTCAAATTCGTTGCACAAGAAGTTTAAAAATGAATCTGCATTGACCGTGTTTTCAAAAAAATATGGTCCTATAATTCTTTCCCCAATAATTCCGGCCCAAACGTTAAGTGACCAGCGGTGTTGATCAACAGGAATTATAAATCTGGGATTCCCAGTATCGTAATAATGGAAATTATGCCTATTATGGTATCCATTTTTGTGGAAAGTAGCTTCATCAGTAAATAAGATCGTGCTAAAATAGTTGGGTTTTTCTAAATTTTTATTTCTGGCCCAATTGCAAAAGTTTAATCTATTAACGAAGTCATCCTCGTCTAATTCTTGTGCAAGTTGGACATGGTATGGATGATATTTATATTTTTTTATAATTCTATTAACTGATGTTTTTGAAACTCCAACTTCTAATTCCAATTGTCGGCAAGAAACGTGAGGATTTTCAATCACGGATTGAAGAACTAAATGTTCATTACCTTCGTTAATTGCGGTTCCTTCTCGTTCTAAATTGTCTTCGTAATGAATACTGCCTGTTTGCTCGAAACGCTCTTTCAATCTTGCAAATGCTGAAACTTGCGGGTGTCGTGCATTTGTAAATTTTTGCTGATAAATTCGATGAGCTGAAAGACAATTTTTATCGCTTTCACCGAGGACGTAAATCATATTAACAAGTTCTTCTTTCGAAAAATTCATTTTGTAATTTAGGAAGTAAGTATACAATACTACACAAATATTAGCACTGCTTGACAAGTTTGATTTCCTCATTTGTTTTCGTTCATCCTTTGTTCTACGCTCTTTTGATTAAATTGTTTAATTTTAGGATGAATCGTTTAAAAACATCTCAAATATCTCTTAAAAATGGTGGTTTCATACAATATTTATTATAATTACAATTTATCTATTTTAGTTAATATTTTTTAGTTTCTTATGTATCCACAGCTTGCTTTGGCCGACTAATGTTACTCTTCATCAGTGTTATCAACGAAAAAAATTGAACAAACTTAAATATCTCCGAAACTATCAGAGATAGGTATAGAACATATTTAATAAAAATTAAAGTCGACTAATAGACGAAGACAAGGCGTTGAAAAAATATAGGATGTGCCATTTAAGAAAATGAAGATATAGCATTTTCAAATTTATGTTATTGAATTAATTTTTGTGATCACCGTGTATATTGAAATCCAATTTTGACAATAGATTACAGTAAGCCCATATATGAATAAATTCTATACCAAAGATTATTTTTTCATCTCTAAAAATAACTGAGATACGCCTACTTGAATTACTACATAAAAATGTCAGTTTTTAGTTAACTTTGCAAATATCTCAAAAACTGTAAGATTGAGCTTGTAAGTAATTCTTATAAAAAAGATATAAATTATAACGAGAATCGAAAAATAAAATAATATATAGGGTGTTCTATTTAAAAATCAAAAGTTCTATATTGTACCGCTTTTATATTACACCCTGTAGAAACCAAACTATTTTTAGATTATGCAGCTTATAAAGATAGACAACTTTTGTATTTAAACTTATCTTCTAAGTTTAATGGCTAAGGAGCTATATACCAAATACGCACTATTGGGACACCCTATATATATATATATATATATATATATATATATATATATATATATGATACTTTTAAGTAGTAAAAATGATTGTTAAAAAGAAATAAGTTCATAATATGTTATTATGAACTTATTCCTCTAAAAACAAAACGATATTCTTCAACTATAAAAAATAAGCGATATGCATTTTGCATAAAATCCTCACTCTAATAATAACACATAATTAAGTATATGTGATTATACATTATATTGTGAGCTACATGATTCAAGTTTTACAGTTACTACATTTTAATCATGGATGTACCAGAGAATTTTCACATTAGTAGTTTCCGATCACCTTCGTAAGATACAAATTATGTATTTTCTTTAATACTGTTCATGATATCCATTTGGAAAAAAGAAATCTTGTTCTGCTGGCATGATCTGTTTCAATTCTAAAATAATTTGTATTATATAACATGTAGGTGAAGTAAACTGTATGATTAAAGTTAATGAAAAAGACAATGTCAGAAAGATTCATGTAACTTATGAAATTATGGATAATGATAATGAACAACAATTATGAAAATAACTTACATAATTGTGTTAAGAGGAAGTGTTGCAACATGAATTACATTGTTGGTGCAAATTAATTGAATGTGATGAAAACACAGGTTATGGCAATTTCGAACTCCGGTAGTGAGATAGAATATTACATTTTAGACTATGTTGGATTTAAAGTTAGTGTAACTTTATGTTTTTCGGATTGTAGAATCCAATTATGACCATAGTTTTCTTGTGGAGATTAAAATAAGTTAGATATAAGTAAATTTATTTATATTTTTAAGATATATCCTAGTATAACAAAGATATTTGTAAATTTAATAAATTATAAATTTCAGAAACATGATCAACCAATCAGAATTAAGGTTCAGGTTTGTTTGTATTATATGAAGTTCCAATCAAAATTGATGTTTAAGAAAAAAATGATACTGCATTTGAAAATTTTTCTAAGGAGTCTGCTAACAATCTTGAAGGTGAAAGCATGTTACTCTGTTAAGAGCATGTAATCAAAATTAAGATTGTTAATTTTATAACATAACCTAAATCAAATAAAAACCAAACATATTAGAAAATTTTAAACTACTTAAACAAAAGTGAGGTTGTAGTAAATTATCTATAATACGTGAAATGCCAAATCGAAGAACAAAAGAAACGTTAAATAGTATTTTTTTTTAATATAAACAGCATACTTCGAGGGATTCAAAATACAGCTGATTTGGATAGCCGGACTTCAATCTTGAAGATTGTCGCAGCCGAAGGAACATTAAGGACGCTGTAGCTTAAATAAATCTCATATTATTAATCTAGGTTATGTTTATGAATAATGCGTACCACCTATGTGTAAAGAATTTAAACAAATTATATAACAGTCAGCAAATAGTAACGCGATTCATTAATTGTATATTAATACTTTATAGTCAAATTTGACTTACAGAAACAGTATTTTATTTTGTTGTTCCGCGATGAAGCACATTATGCACACGTCCAACATGATTATATACAAACAGATATCCGCATGCGCGTAATGTGGTGTCTGATTAGTGATTACCAATGATATGAGGTGTTTGAATAAAACAATTTAATATGAATTCAAATTATATCAAGACGGGAATTGATGTGTCTCAAAACTTTAATATGGATGTTTAATATAATTTCCTCACAAAACTAATTAATTGAACCCTATCCCCTGAGTTACCAGTCGAGGCAATATTAACTTAACAAGTTCATTACAAGATAACACTCTAAAATATTATAAGTTGTAAATTAAATATAAACGGAGAACATCGCAATATATATATATATATATATATATATATATATATATATATATATATATATATGTTACTATTATTATTACTTACGTTTCCACAAGTATTCATATTAAAAATTAAACTTATTTCGGCTTTAACTCGTGTTAATTACAGTCTATTTGACCTTTCGAAGGCTTCTTTCCGTTCTTTTTTAAGAAAGTTTGTAACGGAAATTAAAATTAATTATGACATTTGACATGTGCATCTAAATCATTCTCTTTAAATTTTTTATGTTTGCTGTGTGTTACTGAGCCATGGTGGATGAACTTGTAGTTAATATCATTTTATTCGTACTTTCTTCATAGTGTGGGTAGCAACACGACCCTAAAACATGCGCAAAACGTAGATCCACACCAGCAAAGTGTACCTTATGTGAGGACACATGGGCTAGATCTAGCAAAGAGAAAGCTGAGACATTCGCTGACTATCTGTCGAATGTATTCCAACCCCTCCAACCTAATACACCAGATAAAGATATAAAGGATTACCTGGATGCTCCGTGCCACATGTCACTACCTATCAAGCCATTCTCACCAACGGAGATTCTGCATGAAATCAAGAGGCTAAACAAACAGGACATGATTTAATAACAGGGCAAATATTGAAAAATATTCCTAGAAAAGTCATAGTGCTTTTAACAAGAATCTATAATCGCATGCTAAGCATGTCGAACTACCCTATATTGAAGAAGTACGCTCAAATAATAATGGTTCCTAAACCTGGGAAACAATTTTAAAATGTAACCCCATACAGCCCAATCAGCCTCGTACCACTTCTAGGAAAAGTTTTCAAGAAACTATAATGTAATTGCACGTAGCCTTGAAGAAAATAAATACTGCACTGCCGTATTCCTAGACGTTGCCCAGGCGTTTGATGGAGTCTGGCATACTGGCTACTCTACAAACTGAAAAGACTTCTCCAAATTATTATTACCTTCTTGTCAAATCCTATCTTTCAGATAGATACTTCACAATTAAGCACGATAACAAAACATCCAATTATTTGCCTATAAAGTCTTGTATCTTGTCTATACTGCTCACATACCAGAAACCACCGATACTGTCATTGCCACCTTCGCTGACGACTCCGTTGTGTTATCCATATATGAAGATACAATGTTGGTTTCTGTGAACCAGCAACATCATAACCTAATCACGGGATGAATTACTAAATGGAGAGTTATAATCAACGCATCCAAATCAGTCCAAGTAACATTTACAACTCGATTTAACATATGTGCGCCAGTCAATCTAAATAATACTGCAGTGCCCGTCAAATCAGAAACGAAGTACCTAGGCTTACACCTAGATCAACGACTGACTTGGACCAAACATATCCAGACTAAGCGATCGCAACTAAACCTAAAGTTTAAACAAATGTATTAGCTAATCGGACGAAAATCAAAACTTTCCTTATCCAAAAAAGTACTCTTACATAAGGCCATGCTGAAGCCGATCTGGACATATGGAGTCCAACTCTGGGGTTGTGCTAAACCATGGGGAATAAAAACTATCCAGAAATTCCAATCGAAGGCACTCCGAGCCATAGCTGGCACACCGTGGTAAGTCACCAATCAAATCTTACATGTGGAACTTGACATACCACTTGTTGCTTCTCCCAAAGTTACTTCAACAGACTACAAGACCACAACAACGCTTTGATTCAAGAGTTATCCACCTCCCATCCAACTGTAAGAATATTAAGCAGAACTTGGTCATACGTCCTCCAAACACCCTAAAGTGAATGGACAGCCAAAGGTATATCACCAATGAGTGGCTTCTCCTTACAGTGCCTATTTGTAGATTATCATATTTGCTTCATACTGTTTGTAGAGTAGATTGTAAATTTATGTATAATAAACTAAACAAAATTGTAACAGGTGCTGGATTACGTTGTTCCTTTAAAATCATTTTTCAAACTGGTAGAATATGTATTATACGTTCTTGTAGATTATGCAGTAGAGCTATCAACTTTATTCCCTCAGTAAGTTTATCACCAGTATCAAGATGGTGATGGCTAAAGAAGATGACATATTGTGATACATTATAGCCAGGTAGTGCTCTTGAGCTCTAACATGTAACCTCCTTTCGTTTGTCCAATGTAGGAGACATAACAACCACAACACGAAATCATAATGCAGTCCTTGACTTTACCCTGTTACGGGCGAAAATGGTAATAGATCGGAAGTAACAGATAGCTTGTACTACGTAAAACACAAAAAGGGCAAATTATAAGCCAGGATAAATATATCACTAAGGCGCCACCTGTTAAATAAATGTATAGCAGTAAAAACGGTCATGAACTATCTTAAAATAATGGTCTAACAGGAACGCATAATGTTTACTCATTCGCCTCTACCTGAAAATTCTACTTCAAAATAGCTACGCAAAGTTCATACTTCAACAAGATATTACGCCTCATTTAAATTTCATGATACCTTTTCCGTGATAAACAAAACGCGATCAAATATTTAAAAGTTTCTATAATTTAATAAATGTCACTTCAAATTCATCAAAACAAATGATCAAAACTTACTTCACATTTCTGAATGTTAGTAGCTTTAAATCGGGTAATATTCAATATTTGTCAAAATAAACTCGACATGCTTTTTTTAATTTGGTGAAGGTAAAATAAATGCCCAACAAAAATTGACACTATAAATATCTTTACTACAACTAAAAGAGAGCATTAAAAAGAATATACAAAATACAATCAATAAAATATTCTCCGGCGACGGTGCGTAAACAAAGTAATTTCGCCAAAACACAATAAAACTAACACCTAAAATGAAACAAATAAAGCTGCGTCACCTATACAACATCTGTCGCTAATGACAAGGAGGTGTAATACTAAATTATTTCTTCTTCCTGCATCGCCAATACATACATCTACAGATAGCAGTATAAAAAGTATAAAAGTGCGAAATTCTTATTTATCACAATTCAGTTTAAATCGAACTAACTCTATTATTGCAAAAAAAAACAAAAGGATTCTGAAAGCCAAAACGTTAAAACCACAATTCACATCAGAATTTTTACTGCAACATTGAATATCAAACATTTTTATAAACAAGCTATTAATATTCAAAACAAGAAAACTATTTTACCAGCGTCTTTCCGTAATTTCCATTATTCTGGTCCAATGCATCATTCAGCTGATAACCTTTTATTACGCTTGTCGCACAAACACTTTAGCGCAATTCTTTTAAATAATCTTATATGAATTCTTCAACACATAATAAATTGGCTATTTCACTGTCACCAAAAAAATATAGCACGTGATGCCATGTACTTAAAATCACGGTAATAATATTTATAATTCTAAAAATCCAGATCATTAAATTGTGAGAAAGTTCGCAATAAAATTCGCTACACTCCTCGGCGCCGACGTCGGTTATAGGTTAAGAAGCCGCTTTTTTTCAGATCAGCACAAGGCTAAATTTGGAATTCTTTGGTTTCAATCATTGGATCCGGAATTCCTGATAGAAAACGATAAGATGGTGTACAGCAATAAATTTGTAGGGGTGCAGCACTTATACTTAAAAATCCACATAAAGCGAACTGCTAATATAGCAACGATATCATACGGTCCCAATCAAATTATGAAGCACTTCACGTAACCATAACGACCCGACGGAGAAGGCGCCGATGACCCACAACAACAATAAGTCGCACTAACATCTTAACTGTTTTCACTTCAACGTCCAAGATCAAACCCTAAACTACGACTGAACGAAAAAACGAAAGCATTCCTCTGCCCCCCTCCCCCCAAAAAAAGTACTTAGTTTCGCTAAATTAACAGTTCAACACTTCTCATGGAAACTCAATGATAAAAAAACACTGTAGCCAACTGCGCAACAATACTACCACGCCTGTAAACTAAGTCAGATAAATTCTCAGCGATATTTACAAAAGCATAAACAAACCAGTCTGTCACTATTACATCCGGTCGACTTCACGTGAACAACTTATTGGAAATATACCAAGACTTCAGATGATAACATATGATATGAGAACGTCACAAGATTGGAAAATAACCGTCATCAAATTTATCAAAATAACCAACCTACTTGTTTATACATTTATACTAAAACGATTTAAAAAAACTATATTTTCTACTGTCAATCTTAACATAACAAAATTCATCAATGTACTGAATCAATTCCTATACTACGAGCAAACCAACAAAAAAAAGTATTTTACGCAATTTTTCATAAGATTTTCACACATTGTGGCTCGTCACGTATTGTACCTTTATCGTTACGTAACAATTGTTGGATGGTACATTGAGGTTGAAACACAGTCCGAAATATGTTTTTTCTAAATTTATTTCCATTGCGGTCAGTAACGCCTTTAATATAAGGTAACAATACTGAGTTTTTGGTGTCTTCGTACGAAATATTTTGTTTGGAGAGATGTCTTAATCAAGTTTTCATAGTTTTATTGAGATTTAATCACAGCGTGAAGATGGCTCGGATGGTGATGGGATTTTGATTTAAGGTATCGGCTAGAATGTGTAGATTTTCTAAATAAGCGGTGTTGAAAAGCATCGTCATCATGTTTTGTTATAGTAACATCTAAAAATGGTAATTTGTTATTTGATGCTGTTTCCATTGAGAATTTAATTTTCTCATGAATTAGGAAGCCCAAAACGGAACATTTCGCGGCTAACGCGAAGCCCGGCAGTGTCTTACGGAGCCCGAAATGGACTTCGTAAAATTACGTGTATAATTGCCAGTTCTAGTCAGTAAATCCATCTGAAAGTTTTTGCAAAAAGATTGTAGCGGCTCATAACTCACGTTTTTATTGCATTTTATACACCTTTAGTTTTACAATTGGCGCTGTAGGAGGCGCGCTGCTCAGTCTACACATGCTGTGAAACCAAAATTTCCAGTTTTCCATTTATTTAGTCATATACTCAGTCATTATATTTGTGCCCCAATGTAGTTCGGAAAATTACAGTCAGTTCCAGAGCTCATGGTTTTCTAGCCCATATTTCAAAATGAGCATAAACTTAACAACAAATATAGGTACTATAGGTAATTTTGGTTCGAATAGGTTAGATAGATTGAAATAAGGTAGTAACGCAAAACTTAAAATGTTTATTGTACAAAAAATATTTATAACAAAAAACGTGTACCTATTCCTATAAAAATATCTGTAACTATGGAAAAACTAACCTAACGTGGAGGAGTTGTTATAAACGGTAACCCAAATTTTAAATACACGAGACTTTTAAGTTTTATTTTTCAGACAAGATTGCTAGAATTTCCTACGGCACATACAATAATTAATTAAAAATTATTATTAATTTTATTAAATACATAAATAAAAAGTTTACCTCGAGTAGGATTCGAACCTACGACCTGTACTTTGCTAGAGTACCGCGCTACCAACTGCGCCACCAAGGTTCAAGCCCCAATCGATGCAAATTTTGTCTTTATGTATGTAGACAAAAACTTATAATAATTCATACAATAATTATATTAAAAATGGTTGCATGGGTTATAACTTCTTTGCATTGTTCATTAATTTGCATGAGCTTTCATTTAGTTTGAATGAATTTTAATTTTTTTTTCTTTTATTTATAGTTGCAAAATTTTGCTTCATTGAGTTTTTTTTTGTTTGTTTCAATTAACACGACTGAAATTCTAGTTGCTCAGTTCAGTGTAGGTGTAACGTAAACAATTTTGACAATCATAATACTCAAAGGGATAATTCCAATTTTGTAAATTCATTAATATTGAAACGACCACTACTAAATTCATGAATTAAACGAAAACAATAATCAGACGATAATGTAAGTATTAACATGAATCAACCATTCATACTTAAAAATTTATTACTAATTGCAGCATATAGACGACGATACCATTCACAAAATCAATCCACCAATTTTATAATTACGGCACTAACCTGTATTTAACAGCTGATATGTTCCCACAGAATTGCCTCGTAGTAACACTTCTTACAGACACACAAATCTCGATACGTCCATCAATCAACCGAGTGCTCGTACAATTCTTTAATTACCAATTTGTACCAAGGGAGTTGTGCAAAGCGTGATCCTTATCCTAATATATGTACAACGATAAATTATAATAGACTCCAGAAACGTAAAGCTTGGGTTACCGCATCATACGAGGATCGTACCACAAAATCTTAAAATAAAATTGAAATTGCGACCGCAATCTGAAACTCTTCATCGAAGGGTTTCAGGTATAGAAGCTGAGATAGCATATTGTTAAACTTTTCAATCCTCCGAAGAGTCCACGAATTGAAACTTAGCTAAACTACTTCACGATAATCTTCAAATCGTTTATTAGGTTGTTTAGGCCTAATCCCTTACATAACAAAAGGTTGCTAGTAATTTGTTATTTGCCAAATAGACCGTGTTAACAACTTTTTTCTAGCTGCTATAAGATGGCCGACGAAAAAGAAAAGGAATATCCACAAGGCTATTCAAAAATTTCTACTATCCCTAGATAGTTTTAAATTTGCCAGATGGTGGCAAGAATGTTAAAAGAAGATGCAGATTCCTATATAACTTTTATCCATTTACAGAAACCTGTATATTTTTAAATAAAGTTCTGATTTTCTTAATGATTATTCCCCCGTTAGATGACACTGCTTTAAACTATTCACAATTATGTTATTTTTTCAATTTATGTTTTAATGTAAAATTAAAACGTAACAACTCTTCCCTCAGTGGGAGAAGTGAAAATTTTAAAGAATTTGCACGAATTCTTGACACAATGACAAGCGATAAAACGAAAGGAAAACTAGTGATGCAAAAGGAAAAGAAAACGGAAGAAGTGACGGAAACTTCGGGACAGAAACCCTTAAAACCCTATGTAGTGCAGTTAAAGTTTGCGAAAATAAAATCCCAAAAACAACCCAAACCATAAGATAATTCAACCAGTAACATTGTTTCCCGTACGAGGAGAAACGAAAGATAGCGACCAAAATGCGCCAGGGATGAAACAAGGTAATACAGCACACGAGACGAGCACAGTAAAACTTATAGAACCCTAGAAGAGTGTTCTACGGGAAGGCAAAACATAAAACATAAAGCAAAGGGAACAAGGTAAAGTTGTTCGTATTCTAGTATAGTGAAGCGGTACTAGAACAAAAGTGCCGCCACATGCCCAATCATCCATAAACCCAAGATATAGCGGTACGATAAGGTAAAACAACGTAAAAAAAGTCGAAATAGAGGTCAAGTCCAAAACCGAAACAAAACACCCAACGTAAACAATACAAAGGTTCCCCTGTTACATAAAAAAACCTAAGAAAACCGGTTATGCTCAATTAATCCGTTAGAAACGAGATCAACACTCACGATAAGATACTGGTCTACACTCAGATACAAAACGAAGTAGATACGGTACGACTTAGAATGGCATAAAGAAAGCTGAACAATTCTATCATCTTTCCATTAGTCCAACTTCACCAGTTGTGTTTTTAAAACTAAGCGAAAACTATGAAACGTTGATAGTGTAGGAAAGTATTCAAACTTACAAATAATGGACGATACAGTAACGGAGAAACCACCAAACTATGTATGAAACACTTCGCAAGCGGTAAGCGAGATCAAAGCACTAGCGTAACGGTAAATCAATCGTAAGCTCACATGTCGTCAGGAGGATGTGCCTTTAGGTCCTTGCCAGATACCTTTAGGATTTCCATTTTCGTCGGTAAGTTCATATGCCAAAGTTGATAGTTTACGTGAAACTATAAGTGGGCCAATAAATTTGGGTACTAACATAGCCGTAAAATATTTTGTGGCATCCGAGAGCGCAAAATTAGCATGAGTGGCGGCAAGTCGCTTACGAATATCGCCAAAAAGCTTATCAAATTTTTGGACGGTAGGCACAAGGAGTTCATTTGTCTCAACGGAATTGGGTGGTTCGATATTATGTGACTTATATTCTTCTCCAGAAGGGATATGTTCTCTATCAAAATTAGCAAAGAAAGGGGTCACTCCAATCGTTTCATGGGTGGACTTGCGAATTTGAGAAGCAACCTCAGGTAAAAGGCGCTCCCATTTGTGGTAGTTTTCAGAAACGTAAGCGGACAACATAGTATTCAATACACTGTTCACCCTCTCGACGGGATTATTCTGGGATGGTACACAGCATTGTACAAAATTTTTGTTTTATAATTACCACACAGAGACGTAAACTTTCGAGACTTAAACTACGTTCCATTATCGCACACTAGAAATTCTGGACAACCATAAACTAAAAATACATGGTCTTCTAATAAACGTACGATGGACGTAGCGGTAGCTGCTCGAATCGGAAAGAACAAAACGTACTTACTAAAGTAATCGGAAATAACTAAAATATAGGTATAATTCTGAGATGAACGAGGTAACGGTCTGCACAGATCAACGCAAATCATACGCCACGGTTTTGTTATATAAGAACGTTTTCCCATGAGACCTTGTGGCCTTTGACTAGGAACTTTAGTTGGCAAGCAAATAGTACAATGGCCTACATGACGGGTTACATCGGCCCTCATTTTTGGCCAATAATATTTAGCCTTAAGACGATCATAAGTTTTAAATAAACAGGAATGGCAAGCCGAGTAGAATCATGACATTGACGTTCAGGTTTTGGTATAACTAATTGCCAAACATCCTGGATTTTGCGAAGTTCGGATATTTACATTTGACGTACTTAAACAAGGCGTGGTCCTCAATACGCCACTGAGGATATCTCAAGGGATTTGCTTTAACTAAACGACACATTTTTTAATACCAACGATCGGGATCTGCATTACCGATAATCGAGATTGGCGAGATCTCCGGTGCGGAACGAGACATAAAATCAGTCATGACATGTTCATTGCCCTTCCTATGTAGAATTTCATAACCATATGGTTGTAAACGTAAAGCCCAACGGTCTAGGCGTCCAGTAGGATCTTTTAAATTATTAAGCCACAGCAGTAAATGGTGATCGGTAACAATCGTGAAATGTACGTTAGAATAGAAGCAGTAACCAACATCTCCTTGATGGTTTGGAAGGATTCCTCACAGGCATTCGTCCAGCACCAAGATCTATTTTTGTTAGTGAGTTCGGTAAGAGCAGAAACTACAGACGAAAAATCTTTACAGAAACGGCGATACCAAATAGCCATACCAATGAAGCGTTCCACTTCAATTACATTCTCAGGCATACTAACGTTGAGGATGGCCTGCACCTTATCAGGATCAACTCTAAGTCCATTCTTATCCACCACATAATCAAGATATTTCAATTCCGCACGGCAAAAGTGGCATTTGTCACGGCTCACAGTTAACCCAGCGGCAATTAAACGGTCTAAAGCTAAACCCAGGACACGAAGATGTTTCGAAATCAGGAGTGCAGACAGTAATATCGTCCAAATAAACATGAACATACGGCTCGAGATCAGCACCTAATACTTTGTCTATTAAACGCTGAAAAGTAGCGGGAGCATTCGTTAAACCGAAAGGTAAGCGCTTGAGTTGATAAAGTCCGCGGCCGGGGATGGTAAAAGCGATGTATTTCCGAGCAGATTGCTTTACGCCAACTTGCCAATAGACAGAACGGATGTCAAGGAAACTCAAATATTTAGCATCACGCAAACGATCTAGAATTGCGGAAATATAAGGATACGCGTCGTTCTTGGCGACCTGATTTAATTTGCGACAGTCGACTCAAGAGCGATAAGTACCGTGAGGTTTTGGTACTAACAAAATTGGACTACTCTATGATGAGGTAGATGGTTCTATAACGTCTTGGTCTAACTTTTTTTGCAATTCGGCGTCAATAATAGCTTGTTTTGCCGAAGAGAGAGGATAGTAGCGTTGTTTTATTGGTTCACAGTCCGAAATAACATCTTGTTCAATAACAGAAGCGAAACCTAGCTTATCACCCATTAGAACAAAGTTTGAGTCTAACAGACCTTTCAATAGCTGATACTGCTCATCCAAAAGGTCAGATTGGCTTCCAATAGCGCCAACACAAGAAACAGTAATAGATTCGGTAAAATTCCAAGAACCATGTTTTAAATGCGGTATCACACCCATAGATCTCCAAAAATCTAACTTTAAAGTTAAAGGAACGGATAACTCCGATATTACAACAACCTTTAGTAAAATACAACGCCCCTCTATAGCAAAGGGCACGTTAACGATACCTAAAGATTTGGAACTCTAACCGTTAGCCACAGTAATTATAGGTATATGGCTATAGTCTAATTGGAGACCTAAGTTTTTCAAAAAATTACAACCTTGGGGTCCAATTACTGTTCGTGAAGCACCGGAATCTAGAAGTCCGTAAATACTAAAACCTAAGATGCCAACACAAAGATAAGGACGCTGATCCTCAGCATGAGCTAAAATGAAAACAATTAAAATACGGTTTTGTCGGAGTTTTTCATCGGAAGCCGTAGAATCACTCATTTCGGTAGTCGAGATCTGTGACGAATCAGGGGCAACAGCTGGACTTAACGATTGGCCCGTCGGCCGTTTCCCGACTAAGAACACTTTGGGCAAGTTCGTACGGTAAATCCTGTTTTATCGCAACGGTAACACATAACTTGACGAGGCTCAGGACATTGAGAATACAAATGCCATACTTTATGACAACTTTAACAGGCATTACTAACAGATTCTGCAGAAGAAGGTATGGTACGCGACGTAGAAGGTTCGACATCAACGGAGGGAGAACAATCAACGGCAAACAAACGAGTGAACTCTTTCCCTGACTGATACGATACATCAGGTTGTAACAACTCTTTTTTAGTGTTGTATAAAATATACCTCAATTTAGGATCTTTCCTTCATTTAGTTCTAATTACAACAAAATTTTAATTATTTTACAATATTGGTATGAGGTAGGCAACTTAATTTGCATATCTATACAGTGCATACTTTCGTAAAGATTTATATTCCCATAAACCGTTTTCTAGTCATTTGAGTTGCGCAACGCATCGTGATTTAATTCTATAAGCAACGCGTCTGCGTTAAGCTAATTCTGCTCATATCTTGTGCGCAGAACAGCATCATCTATTTCGAAAACCTCCATTTTTTTCACTTCCTGTTTTAATGTCGAAGCATGAAGCTGCTTCTTTTTGATTTTATCTAAATTTATGTGAAAGTGCCATCAAATTGGTGGCGTTTTCTGTACGTTTTCTTTACGTATTTTTTACCATTTTTTACGTTAATTATACGTTTATCATTAATTCAATTTGCAACGTAATTGAATCTTAAGTACGCATTTGATTTTATTGTTGCGTACATTTTTCGTTTTATGATTGCAATTTTTTTGAATGGAAAGTTCCAATTAATGCAATAAGAAGTGGATTTAAAAGTTTTAAGAAGAAATTTATACGGATTTTTTAAAGATAAATTCAGTTTGGGGTGCGGCTGATAACATTATGTCAAGATTGCACCATGATGACGTAAGAATGACTTCATGCAGGTTAACCGATTCGTAACCATATTTAGATACCAGAGGTTGTCAAAAAGAACAGTTTGTGTACAAAAATTTCTAAGGTATTTATGTAGTGTTTTATTTAGTCTTTTAAGCATAATTTTAAGACCTTCATTATTATATCATTACATTTAATATTCAACAAACATAGTCTGTATATTGTTATTTTTTACATTTTTGTAAAGTCGGTTTAATTGTCCCGATATTTAAAAAAAACAATTTGGCGCCCGAGATAACTTCATTCATTTTTTCATTCTTCATTATTGATGGTAAGTGGTAATTAAGCAAGTCATTTTATTTGAATCCACCCTATTAATCTACCGACATAAGCCAAAGGCACAATTATAAGTGGTGTAAGGCCTGTATTTTTGGAGAACTTATTATTTCATTATCTTGTAATTACTTATTTTTATTATTCAAAATTTTTATAGTTTTACATACATTTTATTATTACAAGGTTCCAAGAATAGGTCTCCCCTAAGGGCAGCTACAGAAATCTTAGTGACTTCCGACTTACGGAATAAATCAATCAAAGCGAAAGAAGTATCGATATCCATTAAGCTTAAACGTTCTTGATAAAAGGGTAAGATACGAGATTTTAAAACTTTAAGGCGTAAACTCATCAGGGGCTGGAATAAGCACGCGACCAAACATCGTCACGACATAAGTACCTATAGATTGATTCGGAGCTTGTGTTCGTTTGAGAACCTGCTCCCACAACAAGTCACCCATATAATAAGGTAGATATTCTTCTTTCATGCGATGTACCAAACTATCCCAATCAGATACTTATGTACTTATCATCTTATACCACAACAAAGATTCGTCCTCAAATAATTCAATAGCCGAATCAAATTGACTTGTACTTGTACAAATCTTCCAAATGTTCGAGGAACGCATTTAAACTTAAACCATCTTTCACACATTCTGAAAATTTTAGATTCCAGTTGTACACAGGCACCGACCTACGAACAGTACTATCCGTGGTAGGATAAATACAAGCCTTAGGAACTTGGGCAGAAGTAGGAGGTAACCGAGAGAAAAAAACAGGTAGAGGTGGTGGTGATAACGCTCTTGATGGTGGATCAGAATAAAATTTAGTCGTGAAATCGGATAAAAGTTGCAATAAACCAGATATTAATTTTTGTTGCCTCAACATTGCTAGAAATTCTATTAATCGAGAATAGACATGAGTTAATTTAGTTTCAATCTTTTTAATATTAGCGGGATTAAGTTCTCCCTCTAATGACCCTTAATTTCGGCAAGCTTTTTCTAGCACGTAGTTAATTCTACTTGGGGGTCTACAGACTCAAAACTAAAAGTTTGGCCAGATTTTTCTAAAGCAAAGACACCTCGCAAACACTTACGCAATTGATCAACATTAACAGTTTCAGATATGCATCTAACATTCATTTCCTCCTTCGTCAAACGATCGACGTCTATTCTGAAACACATCTTGCAGAAAAGAGGAAAGGAAAACGAGAACCCATACTTATCACAACGAAATTAAGGGACTATAATCAAAACAAACGAGGACACCAAACAAAATAAAAAAAAATCGAGGAAACTCGACAGCCCCCACGTTGGGCGTCAAATCTTTTATAATTGGTAACTCAAATTTATATACACGAGACTTTTCAATTTTATTTTGCAGGCAACATTGCTTCAATTTCCAATGCCACATACAATATTTATATTAAAAATGGTTGCATGGGTTTTAACTGCTATGTATTGTTTATTAATTTGTATAAGCTTTAATTTAGTTAGAATGAATTTTAATTTTTTTTCTTTCATTTATATTTGCAAGCGTTTCTAGTATTACAAATTTTGCTTTATCGAGTTTTTTTTTGTTTGCTTTAATTAACACAGAGTGAAATTTTAGTTGCTTAGTTCAGTGTAGGTATAACGTAAACAATTTTGATCATCATAATTCTGAAAGGGATAATTCCAAATTTTTAAGCTCATTAATATTGAAACGACCACCACTAAATTCTTGAATTGAACGAAAGCAATAATCAGACGATAAAGTAAGTATTAACACGAATCAACCATTCATAGTTAAAAATCTATTACTAATTGCAGCATATAGACGGCGATAGACCATTCACCAAATCAAGGCACTAATTGTACTTCTCCGATTATGGCACTAACCTGTATTCAACAGCTGATGTGTTCCCACAGAATTGGCTCGTGGTAACACTTCTTACAGAGGCACCCTAATTTCGATACGGCCATCAATGAATCGAGTGCTCGTACAATTCTTTAATTACTAATTTGTGCCAAGGGAATTGTGCAAAGCGTGATCCTCATCCTAATGTATGTACAACGGTAAATTATAATAGACTCCAGAAACGTAAAACTTGGGTTACGACTTCATACGAGGATTAGTACCACAACATCGTAAACTAAGATTGAAATTGCGACTGTACTTTAAAACCCTTCATCCAAGGATTGGCAGTCTGGTAAATATCTTGCGGTAACCTACAATAAATATTATTATAAGTTTTTTTTCCTCTAGGAAAGTACAGGTCGTAGATTCAAATCCTACTCTAGGTAAACTTTTTATTTATGTATTTAATAAAATTAATAATAATTTTTAATTCAATATTTACCTTTGAACTTATTCGTTCATAACTAAAACTTATAATAATTTAATATTAGTCAAGTTGCTTTGGTATGGGCGAATCCTTGCGATATTGCAGGCTAACATTCCATTAATATAAGTGATTTGACTGTAATCTCATATTTAGAATTTACATCAGTTCTACATACATAAAGACAAAATTTACATCGATTGGGGCTTGAATCTCGATGGCGCAGTTGGTTAGCGCGGTATTCTAGCAAAATACAGGTCGTAGATTCAAATCCTACTCGAGGTAAACTTTTTATTTATGTATTTAATAAAATTAATACTAATTTTTAATTACAATAAATATGTTTTGTCATATGTTACGACGTATAAGTGCAGCTGTTACAAAATTAATACTGTAGGATTACCTACATACAAAATAGTTATTGTTGAATTAAGTGTGCAAAAGTGGTGCCAGTGCAAGTCACCATCTTCTAAATGTATTCATCTATAAAACTTAGGATGAGTCTTCATGATATGTCCCACGAAACGAGCCGTTTGCTCCACTTCTTCTGGTGTCATATTCATTAGCTACAACGTTGTAGCAATGTGCTTGTTCAATTTGGTCGATGTTAGTAACGCAGGTTTTATAGCTCGGAATTCCTTTGCTGAACGTCCAATTATATTTGTGCCTATCATCCATCTACTTTCAGACTCAGCATTAGCAAAGAGAGAAGGATTGGGTTTAGAAACTACAGAAAAAGTTTCTCTGATATTTTTTATGCAGTTTATGTATTTTTGTACGCGACTATTGAACAAAATAGGGACTGGTTTGGACCGTTTGCCACCCGTAACAACTCGTTAAAATGTTTAGATATAATTTTTTTGACCATAGTTTCTGCGAAAGCATGTTGGAGCATCACTTTCTTTTTTGTAAATTGCGATTTTCAGGTATTGTACATCTCCCACTCTTTTTCGATCGAACATGATTGTTTGAGCTAGAACACATTCCGTAAAAATTTTGTAGTGTACAATACCAATATCATTAGTTAATAGGTTGTAAGCTTGTCCAGCCTGTTTGTTAAGATGTGTTCTCTTCGGAGAGATGTAACTGTGTTGGATGTACCCAATACATTTACTTAAGGGTTTTTAACGCTAGATTTGATATGTCGCTATACCAATGTGCCTCAGTAAGTTTTTTTTAAATCTTTTATTTCTATTTTCCAACCTCAAATTAGGAAGCGTTCTTTTTCAATAACAAGTTTGAATGCAACATCACATACAGTTTTTCAATTTTTGCCTATGTGTAATGCCAAGGAAGGCGCTTTAAGATTTAGTTCTCTTTGTTGTACCCAATTACCATCTTTACTGCTAATGTTTTAAACATTTCGGGTTTAAGTACAACAAACATTTCACGAGCATTTGTTGCATTTTATGTTTGGCTAACAACGTTTCACCATACATATTATTGAATTGTTTTTAGCGGTAGACTTATTACATCCGAACGCATAATGATGCGTGCGTGCGTGCGTGTGTGCGTGTGCGTATGTGTGTCTGTCTCTCTCTCACGCGTGAGCGCGTGCGGGTGAGGTTGCGGGTGCGGTTCGGGTGCGGGTGCGTGTGCGGGTGCGGGTGCGTGTGCGGTGCGGGTGCGGGTGCGCGTGCGTGTGTGTGTGTGGATGTATGTTAGTATCCACGATAACTCCAGAACGAAAATACCTACGTACTTAAAATTTTGTATTTAAGCTTATTTTCATTTGGTTTAGAGTTGATTAGATTTTGGGAGAAATTCAGCGTCGGTGAGGGGGGCTTATTAGGGTCAGCTTTTGGTTTTTATCAAATATTTCTAAAACAGCTACATATTTCAAACATATAAAAATACCCAGACATAGAAAAAGTGCAGACATATTTTTTAAAGAAAATTTAATTTTGCATAACTTTTCTTTATAAAGTTTCTTAATATAATGCAAGCTAATTTTAACAAATGATTAAATATGAATTCTGAAATCTGGAATGACGTTTTAAACGTCATTCTGACATAGATTGCTGTTTTTGTTTTTACAATGTTGCCTGTTTTCGTTATGAACGTATACTATTGCACAGTTATGCTAAAATAAATTATTTCATATCTTTAATTGTAGATGTCTACTAATCTCTGTCTGTCCAGAAGTTTTAAACGTCTGTGTGACAAGATTATTGTTTTTGCTTTTAAAATGTTGCATATTTACGTGATGAGCTTATTATAAAAGTATATAAAGATATAAGTATTCTAAAAAAAACGTTATTAAAATTATTTAATTTCTTTTAATTTCCATTTTGTAGGTTGGAAGGTCGTGTGGTGTTCCGCACCAGCTATTTTTAATAATTGAAACAATATACTATTATTATTGCATATTCTAATTGACTTTTTATTATACAAAAGTTATAATAATTAATTGTATTACTGTTTATAATGGAAATTACAAATATACACTTAGCGCCCCATTGCGAGTTCACTCAGAACTAAGGGTGTGATAGTCAACATGAACTGCAATGCACGCTTTAAGTACAGTATTACAAAGTAAGGTGTCAGTGGTTTATCAATTTTAACACCAAATACAGAGAGAAACCATTCACTAAATATATTTGGAATTGGCAATTAAATACTGGATTTTTATTGTGTAAAATATGATGACTAAAACTATACCAATTAACACTAAACATAATTTTGTAGAATTGGTTTCATAAAAATGTATAGAAGTTCCACCTTTAGTTGCCGAGTGGAACTTAAGGCTTTACCTTAAACTATACGGTTCCCGCGAGTCCTTGCATACTGCTTTTTTTTATTTTTAATTAATTACTCTTCTCCGAGATGGCGATAGTGCTTCTGTAGTGTTTCATTGTTTACATTTCTGTCAAACTTGAGATGGGCATAAATGAAATTTTAATGCTTATTTTGCCAAAAAACCAAGAAAATGCTCCATTATAATTAATACATTAATGACAATAGCGAGCAATAAATTGTGTTCTAATAAAGTATTTAATATTTATTATTTTTTTAGGTTAGTTATAATTTGCAAGAACATACAACAATCAACAAAGTAGTGCGAATGCAAATGCAGGAGGTTTATAAAAATTGGAGGAAATTGTGCGTTATATTTCTGTAAGTTGGTGATAAACATAATTGATAACTAAAGATAATTAAATTACACGTTTTGTGATTAGGTCCAAGTACCAAACTGTGTTGGTTTCATTGCACTTAGTACATATTTAAAACAAAAGTGAACTTCTGAGTTTGTTTATAGAGAAAAATTGAAAGAAAATTCCCATATTAAAGTGTAGTTAAATAAACTGTACATAATAGCTTATTGTGCCTAATGGATAATTAAAATTGAATTTAACTGCTTGATATATTTACTTGAAAACTGTTTTGAGTGTAATAAATACAGATATTTTAAAAATCCTTTTCATAAATTAAAGTACAGTTTTTAACCACTATACTGTTTTATAGTTTGTTTATTCTGTATGTCATAAATAATTAGGATTACATTTTGATTACAATGCTGTAAGGCTTTGATCCATGTAACAATTGGTTTCATCATTACAGCACCCTTTCACATGTGCCCATGTGTTTGATTGCATTAAATTTAGAATGACATGGGGGCAATAACACTTCATGGCAATGTTTTCTAGTTATTTCAACTATCTCGTTCTATGCTTAATTCTACTTAACCTTAGATCATATCGATACCTTACAGGCAAAACATTGTATGTTACATATAACAAATTTTACATGGCGGAGGTTTCTTCAATACTGAAGTTATTTACAATCCGATTTTTATGAAACTTTGTATGTGACAATTTGAATACGAGATATCAACAATTATATAGATAATAATCCTGAATTATTTGCATACAGTTTAAATTTGGTGCTTACGATATTTTACTAGTACAAATTATTTTTTAGGATACCAGTTTTATCGTATGTGTGTTTCATACAATAGCTTACTGGGATATCATAGTATCTTTTATAAAAACTTGAACAACGGCATTCTAGATTTTTATTTGATACTTTATTTTACAAAAACGGAAACATTTTTCTACTTTTATATATATAAATAACAGATTATGTATCTAAAAGAACTTAAAAAATGAATGTAAGATTGTATATAATAATTTTCTTTCAGTGCTCCTCTTGTATCTCAACTTCATCTTCTACATCAGTTTCAGGAAGAGTGACTGGAATGTTAGTTGATGTTTTCATTGTTATATTCTTCGTGGTATTTTCTGGGGATTATGTTTATCTTACAAGGATCTTCTAAATTGTTCTCTCTTTGTGGAGCATGCACAAACTTTGGTTATAAAGTCTTTTGATTTTCTTATTTGTTAAAATTTTTTTTGGTCCACCAATCTTCACCATTTTCAAACCTGTACCGTCATATGAATAATCTATAATTATGTTAGGGTTATTTCTTTCAAGTAACACACTTCGTACCTGTTTCATCTTTATAGATTCTCCGTCTATAGATGCAAACTTTTTGGAGCCAAGCATTTCATTTGATATAATTTTCCAATCTGAAAAGTCTGCAAAATGTATTTTAATAGTTTCTAGATTGCTTGAATTGGTTTCCAATAATTGTTTCCCACACGGCTGGAGCCCATACGGTTCGCCTCTTAAAACTTTCAATAGTCGCATGAATCGAATCCACAGGCATATATACGTGTGTCCCGGTAGTAGAAATATAAGGTAAAGTTTATGACCCGACCGTAGGGAGGGGCATAATTTACCTGAGGGATTAAAAGTACTTCAGTCGCAAGGTATATACGTTATTTTTCGTACTTCCGAAACTGAAATTGTATATATCTTCTTCTCTAATATATAAAAATGAATCGTCAAATGTGTTGCTAAGCGCAAAACTCGAGAACGGCTGGACCAATTCTGCCAATTTTTTTTTTTTTTTGAGTAATGGTTGAAGTGTGAGGAAGGTTTTTATGAAGAGAAAAATTGGTAAAATCTCCCGGAAAAATGTGATAACCTAATTTTATACGGCGCGCGCCCAAGCCCTCATACTTTCTCTCTCACACACCGACCATTTATGTCACCGCGAATGCGAGAGTGCATTTATTTGTTATTATTAAGCCACTGGTATCTGTGCATGGTGTTGGAATAATTAATTTTTTATTCTTCCATTCGCTAGTATCGCTTATATGACTGTTTTAGAGTTAAGCAGAATAAGAGAATAACCAATTATTTCAGTTCATTCTGTCTACATGAAACAAAATTGACGTAATGGTGTATCCAGTTTCAGTAACCATTTACTATAACGGGAGTTGTAATGTCTAATGAACTGTGAATACACCAAATTGGTTAAATGTTTAGTTAATGCAGCAGTCTTTGTGTGAAGTACCAAAACAAAGAAATCAAGTTAGACTCAAATCAAGTTAGAGAGCAATTTAACTTTAACTTTAGGTTATTGATTAGTAATTTTTGTCGCAATCTTAATAGGTAATCTGTGTATATAAAATTCAAAGTCCTGACTGACTCAGTGACTGACTGATGTATCAACGCACAGTCTAAACCGCTGGTCCAGACTTGACAGAGAGTGTGTTTTTTTGAAGTGTAGGTATCCACTAAGAAAGGGATTTTTCGAAATTCCACCCCCAATGGGGTGAAATGACGGGTTGAGTTTTTTTTAACTTTTTTTATTCCATGGGTCGATTGACTCGAATAATTATGAGACACGTATATCAAAATGACTAGCCGTACCCGTCGCGCGCTGCTGCGATGGGTACGGCTAGTCATAATATAAAAATAACATTGAAACCGCTGTTGCGGTGGTGTCTATGTTCTCTTGAAAAGTCACTGCTACGTTGCTTAGTAACAAGCATAATTTAGGAAACGTCATATGATTGTCATCGTCATTGTCCTATCCTGTGTGTCATGAGTGAAGAAAGTTTATCTAAAATTGATAAAAAAAAGTAGCAGAAGTAAGTGAACAATTATTACCACCAAAGTCTTATTTAAATATTAACGTCAACTATTATAATTCTAATTAATTCTCTTCAATAAAATACTTATAAAATCCATTTTTTGTAAATTAATCCTTCCCGGATTTTCGTCAATATTTAATCCCGGAGGGACAAAAAGTGTCACTTGAGCCCTTGTCATAATAGAGTTATCACTTTAGTCTCGGAAGTGCGAAATAGCTATTTGTATTGCTAGGGAGGAAAATGGTGGTTTTCCTCGCTACTGCAGAGTTTGCTGCCCGAATTGTAGACGAGGGCAGCAACTGCAGAAGGGAGGAAAAGACACTTCACTCCAGTGTAATACATATGATTTTTTCCAACACCTTCATGAAAACTGTAAATAATAAATAAAAATGTACACTTTACACCAGTGCAATACACATAATTTTTTCCAACACCTTCTTGAAAACTAAATAATAAATAAAAATGTACACTTTACACCAGTGCAATACATATGATTTTTTCCAACACCTTCATGAAAACTGTAAATAATAAATAAAAATGTACACTTGACACCAGTGCAATACATATGATTTTTTCCAACACCTTCTTGAAAACTGTAAATAATAAATAAAAATGTGAATTTGGAAATTTAGCGTCGAATCTAGTAGTTATTATCGTTACCAAGGAGTCAGAACAACATAATTCGAATTTTTGATTGGTCCACAATTTTGTCTTAACAAAACGTTGCGTTCTCAAGAAAATGGCAGAGATTAAAGAAAATGATGAAAATTCATTTACTGAAGACATCATGGACGAGGGCGAAAATATTAAATTTAAGTTTATTACCAGAAAAATCACAACTACGGTATGAAAAGGAATACGATCTCTTGTTATGTTGGATGAGGGAAAGAAAAGTTAAGAGGATAAGTGAAGAGGTAATTTTAGCCTATTTTCTACAACTGTCAAAAAATTTACGATCTTCAACACTATGGTCAAAATGGTCCATGCTTCGATCAACTGTTTTAATAAAAGAAGATTTGGATATAAAATTTCCTAAACTAGTGGCATTCTTGAAAAAAAAGGGAGCTGGATACAAGACGAAGAAAGCTGCTACTTTTACGAGAGAGGATATTAATAATTTTATTATCGAAGCACCGGATGAACAGTATTCAATGTCTAAGGTATGTCTCTATTTAGTATGAATATTTTTCACTATTAATTCATTGTTATCGTTTAGGTTGCTTTAATTATTGCTATCTGTGGTGCTTGCCGGTGTGATGGATTGTGCCAAATGGCTGTTAAAGATGTTTAAGATAAGGTAGATATTATAGTAATAACCCTTCCAGATACAAAAACCAAAATACAAAGAGGATTTATAATCACAAATAGTGCTATTAGAGGCATTAACGTTCTTGAATTGATTAGAAAATATGCCTCTCTGAGGTCGACTAAAACGAACTATTCACATTTCTTTATTTATTATGGTAAATCAAAATGTTCAGTGCAAGTAGTGGGAAACAACACCATATCAAAAATACCCCACAAAATTGCTAAATACTTGAACTTACCCAATCCGGACACAGTTTAAGAAGAATTTCTGCATCACTATTCAAACCAGTGGAGACATACTCACAGTGAAACAGCATGGGGGCTGACGATCGACAACGCTTGCAGAAGGTTATTTAGACCAATCTATTTCAAAGGAGTGCCAAGTTGCTAATTAAATTATTTATGGACCAACTTCTTCATCAACTATTATATCAGATATTTCTTCAGAAACTTCTTCAGAGGCACATTTCTCTTCCATTTCCTTACAATAAGAAGAATATCCCTGCTAATTTCACGAATCCAATTTGTTTAAATAATCTTACAAATTGCACATTTAATTTTTTCAATGAAAAACCTTAATTTAGTTTATTTAAAATGTTAAATAAAAATTAATGTAAATTCAACACTTTAATAAATATATGCATATAGCGGGAGCCAAAATATTTTGCCTCTAGGGAGGAAAAGTGGCACTTTCGTCACGAAAATCAGGGGAGAAAATTGAATTTTCGATAAAGGTGTTGGAAAAAACAATTTTTATTGTTTTAATGTTTCTAGATTGGACAAGAAAACAAAATAACATGACAGAGTACACCTATTTTTATTCTGCCCAAAGCAACTATCTTTGACAATTAAGGGAAACGTATTCAATAGTTCCTCTTTTGTCAACGTCATTTAAATATTTGTTTATTGTTGTATAAATTTCGTCAGAACGTCTATTACCATGACAACGCAGAGATAACAAAATCCTTTCTGTGTCACATTTTCATAAACGGTCAGGTTATAAAAGGAATATTTCTCACTACAAATAATCGCCATGAGGTAGGTGTAAGTCGAAAGTTACACAAAGGAAGCTTTTGTCTTCTAGCCCTTTCTCTTGATTTTTGAGAAATTCGTCTTTGTAAATGTCTTAAACGAATGTGTTCTTTGTATACTTGCATTGACTGCTCAGTTTCTTCATAGTCTTTATTTTTGCTAGATTGGCACATGGCACATTTATCTTTTTTAGGTACGTGAAATCCAATGTTAAAGTCCTTAAAAATTTTTCTGGAAAATTTTGTTACTAACATGACCATTATTGGCTTCATTAATCTGCTCTCTTTTATAAATTCTATACAAAAAAGACATTTCTGAACTCAGTAGGTACGTATTTTCGGGACGTTTTTACCCGACAATAGTGAGAAGCTATATCGGACAAAATCATTTGTCAGCTTAATTATACAAAAGCCAGTTACGATTATCCAAAAATATAGATTTCTACAAAATTGTCGCTTACGATGTATTGCTGGTAAGGTATCAATATATGCTATATAGAGAGTCTAAGATCTACCCACGCTGTATGGTAACTCTGTTATTATAAAGAGGATCGGTTAAATTAACAAGGTTGTGCAGAATTAAAACAGGAAAACTATAAGAAAATGTAACAATTTTGTCAACCTACTGAGATATTTGAAAAATATAAAAAATTGTCCATGTTTTCAATCCGTTATTATTCATGTAATATTTACGTTACGTTTAAAAACGCATTGCATAAGATACTTTTAAGCTGAATATGATAAACTGGTAGAACCTTTTTTTGTGTTAATATGTTTTGAGCTACGACCCAAACTTCCTATTTTTTAATGGTAATCATAGGTAGGTAGCTATAGACTCTTTCAAATAACTTTTTTTTTTACTTCAAAAATGTATGGTTTGCTATATTCTTTATCTCTCTATCTCACAATTTATAAAATATCTAGTATGAAACAACATATGACCTTCCAACCAACAAAGTGGAAATTAAAAGAAATGAAATAAGTCCAATAATAATTTTGTTATGATAATTATGCAATCTTTTTTCTAATACCTTCATAACGAAAATTGGCAATATTGTAAAAACAAAACAAATCTACGTCAGAATAACGTTTAAAACTTCATGTCAGATAGAGATTAATAGACATGAATACATGTTAACTTAAAAAACAATTCCATAGCCACCCGCTTCTATAAGATATCAATCATACAGTTTAACCATTTTCATTCATATTTAATTGATTTTTAGACCTACTTTATAAAATTAATCTTTATTCAGATATTAGTAGATATACTTGGGTGATCCTGGACCACTTTTGTCACTATATTTGTCACCAGATTTGGAAGTAAACTATGTGTGTCTGGGGATCTGGTATGTATAGGGAAAATTGGAGAGTGGGAAACAGGATAACAACTGATAACATTTTTAAATAATGTGAGTGCAGTTGTGGAAGTAACTAGGAAATAAGGTTTGATAGCAATTATTGATAGGAAAGGAAAATTTTATGTAAGTATTTTCAGGATCATTACAATGTTCCATGCAATTTTTGATACGATGCGTAATTTCGTGGCAAAAAAATTCCTAAGATAGAATGTAAGTATTCAATACCAGTAGATATACTAGGGTTATTCTGGACCACTTTTGTCACTAGATTTGTCACCAGATTTGGAAAAAGTAACCAGAAATGTCACTAGATTTCAAGGTTGGTAACATTGCCTGCTTCAAGGTCACCGCTTTAAGGCCACGTGGTAGGAAAGGTTGATAACACTGTCGAGTATCTTCAAGGTCCCTGCCCCAAGGTCGCTCTCATTGCCAAGGTTCTTAACGTACACACACCCCGCTTCAAAATCAAGGTCGACCACACTGCTTATCTTCAAGGTCATCCATGCTCTCACGCGCCTTTCGCTTCAAGGTCACACGCTCCATGCATGGAGTATATTCCTCAAGGTCGTTGAAATAACTTTGAAAAAGCCACTAGAAAAGTTACTAGATTGCTTTTCAAGGTCATTGAAGCAGATTGTCCACATCCAGGTTAATGGTTTTTAAGGTCAAGGTCATCGTACACATTACCTGCATCGAAATATATTCCTTAACGTCATCACATTGTCTACGTCTAAGGACATGATTTCCAAGGTCATCAAAATGCCTACCTCAAAAGTACAAGGTTTTCCAAGGCCACTTTCCCTGCATCCGTCTTCAAGGTCAGGAAATGTTCACGGTCACCAATCAATTCTCTGGCTGAGTGTTAATTTGGCAGGAAATTTTCAAGGTCACGCCCCCCCATCAATTCTAGGAAGTTCATTAACGTCTGTCTCAAGCCCTGAGGTGTTATTACAATTCTCAAGGGATATCATACAGATTGTTGCCTATGCTAAGCATGTTCATCATCAAGGTCATCAAGCAATTCTTGGAAGTTTACTTTGTAAGGTCACGTCCCACAGCAAAGTGCACTGACCTCAAGTGGTTCCGTTCCCTAAATACCGATAGTCATTTCCCAAAGACAGGTAGCCGTTTCCCAAATACAGGTAGCCGTTTCCCAAAACAGGGCAGCCGTTTCCCAAAACAGATAGCTGTCTCGCAACACAGGTAGCCGTTGTATTTTTTCATTATAAGGCTTCAATAATAACAGAATTTTTAGAGAGTTAGCATAAATGCCCTTTGCCAACTTATTAAACTCTGTCACTGTTTGTTCTTTTCCAATAAATCTGTACACTCTTCTTTTATATATCGTATATTGTGCAATTTCGCCTCTTTAAAGCCGATTCCAACGTACGTCAGCTTGGGAAAGGGGTTCTATTTCCTTATGGGAGATTACATTAGTTGTTTTAACGAGACCATGCATTGGTTCCCTGAAAATCCTTACATAAGATTTCCTAGAACTAATTCCTATCAAACCATATTTCCTAGTTCAGTGTTTCGATAGCTTAAAGTACATAATATGTATCACCTTCCCATCTGGAGGAAGAAGGTTGATATCGGATAAAATCCTAGGACGGTAGTATTCTGTACTAATGACTAGACGTTTGTCAGAAAGCTCCCACGCCCAAACAGATATGCAGAGCCAATAAGGAACCGTTTAACCTTGATGGGTTGACTGCACGAGGATAGAATACTACCGAAAAACTAGTACTGTAGAAGCCTTTTGACATTTGCAGCAATAAACACTCTGTAAAATGATTCTAGTTAAAGCATGTTTTAAATTTTCTTCTTTGAAATACTCGTAAAAGCGCTGAGGTAATGCACATTTAAACCCCTCCGTTTAACACTATTCGTTCACTATACTTATCAACCTTTCAGGCTTCTACTTTACTACACTATCTTTACATATTACGTATTGCTAATACGCAGCGTCATCATTTTTATTTTCATTGTATAACACTCTAAATCGAGTTTACTGGCTTTATTAACGTCTCCAATCGCTCAATCCTTCGCACTTACTGCTTTCTGTCTAGCTTTTTCAGACCCACAAAAAGTCATTCTCGTCGAAAACGGTTTACAATCTGCTAAAAACTACCCATGGACAATAAACCCTGTTGGCTCATTTCAGCATCTATTTGAAAAGATACCTCTAAAAGTAGGTGATTTAAGCAGATTATTCAGCTTTTCTGTAATACAAAAACTGTCTTTTATCTGTACCTTGACCTGTTTTCAGATTTCTAAGAATTAGGTCAAAAGGTGACTTAATTTAGACACCACTTAACCTTTTTAGCATAAACAACAACCTGCCCATGAGATGATTTTTAAGAATATGATATCCTTCTAGCCAATAAGCTTTAATCCCCTCAGATCAATAAACTTTACCACTGCACGGCCTGATTCAATTTGTTTTCTGTGGGGGAAACGACTACTGGGTTAGGTGTGATGGGAGACGATTATCTGTATTTGGGAACGTTATCTGTCTTAGTGAAACTACCTCCAGCTGGTAGTTAGGATAGTAAGATACTGTAAGCATACTATTCAGCCCATACAGGAACCTCGATATACGTTTAGCACACACAACCCTCTTGTTTCCACGAACTGATTCTCTTGTTAGAATTGAGCAATAGGAACGCTTATTTACTATTCCCAAAACAACCATCTATCTATTCTTAGATTTCTCCCGACTCGACCAGAATAAAATTTTCAATCGGAGAAGGTTGGGTAAGATCGGGACACCCCTGCAGGTTAACACATGACCTTGACCCAGTCAATAATTGCTTGATTGAAAGCCACGTGGCGTCATTGATTAGGAATGCTGCTAAATCTGACTTCCCGATATATGGTCTCAACCAGTTTGGTGACCTAACCCTGAAAAGTAGAATCCCCCGCACCTTGAAAAGTCTATTTGAATACCCCATGCAGCTGATTTCTATGAATTATGAACCGACCAGAATTGCTTCAACATCGCCTTTGTCCTTGAAAATTGATTTCTCAGAGGTGTGACCTTGCAGGGAAAGTGTACGTGACCTAATGCACTTGCAGGTTTTCCTTAATAAATTAATAAGTAGATCACTATACGTGACCTTGGAGAATATACACAGCCAATGTGTGTACTCAATAGTGGATCCTATAGTGTATGTGACAGCCCTACGGGTGATTTCTAGGAATTATGACCCTGACTCAGCCAAGGATTACTTGAACAATGGATCGCCTTTGTCCTTTTCTCAGAGGTGTGACCTTGAAATGGTGGGGGAAACGGTTACCTGTGTTGGGTAACAGATTCCTGTTCTAGGAAACGGCTCCCCTGTTTTGGAAAACGGATATCTGTCTTTGGGAACTGGATCCGGTTCATAGAAAAACTACCTCGTCCCGGTGATTTAGTACAGTAGTATTATAAATCCACATACTGCAAGTATAATCTTTTTATTACAATTTTGCCAATACAAGAACTTTGACTCACATTTTAGCATAGACAACAACAACCTGTACGATACCCCGACCTCAAGAATTAACGTCTTGACTCGGCCAAGAATTGCTTGGGTGACCCTTAAAGGTACAATCCCCCACGCCTTGAAACGTCTATTTAATATCCCTGAGAATTGATTTATAAGAATTAACACTTTAGCTCAGCCAATAATTGCTGTGTGACCTTGAGGAATATACGTAGGCAACGAATATGATGGCCTTGACCTAATGCACTTGCGGGTTTTTATTCATAAATTACTAAGTGGATCACTATACGTGGTCTTGAAGGTTATACGCATGCAATGTGTGTACGCAATGGTCTTGAAATCGAGAAAGTGGATCCTGTAGTATACGTAACCTTGAAGAACATCCTCCTTTACCGGTCATGTATTGGGATACCCCTGCAGGTTGATTTTTTAGGACCTGGAAAATTGATACCAATACATGTTAGCCATTGACAATCTATTTGATTGCCCTACAGGTGATTTCTAGGAATTATGACCCTTACCCAGAACAATTGATTGCCTTTGTTCTTTTCTCAGAGGTGTGACCGCGAAATGGTGAGGGAAATGGCTACCTGTGTTGGGTGACAGATCCCTGTTTTGGGAAACGCCCCCCCTGTTTTGGGAAACGGCTATCTGTCTTTGGGAACCGCATCTGGTTCTTAGGAAATCTACCTCATTCTGGTGGTTTAGGACAGTAGCATTATGAATCCACATATTGTAAACATAATCTTTTTATTACAATACAAGAACTTTGATTCACATTTTGGCATAGACAAGGACAACCTGTATGATACCCCCAACCTTGAGAATTAACGTCTTGACTAAACCAAGAATTGCTTTGGTGACCCTGACAGGTTCCCCCACGCCTTGAAAAGTTTATTTAATACTCCTGACCTTGTGAACTGATTTATAAGAATTAACACCTTAGCTCAGCCAAGAAATGCTGTGTGACCTTAGGAATATACGTAGGCAATGTGAATGATGGTCTTGAGTAAAACAACTTTGACCTTGAAGCGTCGGCTGAATAGCTTGAACAATGGATCGCCTTTGTTCTTGAAAATTGATTTCACAGAATTGAGCCTGAAATCGTGGGGGTAGCTGGAAATTGACCTAGATAACAATCTATTTTTAGGAATGATGACCCTAACTCGGCCAGAACAATGGATCGCCTTTGTTCTTTTATCAGAGGTGTGATCTTGAAATTTGTAAGCATAGACTTTGAAGCGTCGGCTTGAACAATGGATCGCCTGTGTTCTTGAAAGTTTATTTCTCAGAATTGAGCTTGAAATGGTGGGGTTATCTAGACAGCAATCTATTTTTAGGAATTATGACCCTAACTCGGCCAGAACAATGGAACGCCTTTGTTCTTTTCTCAGTGGTGTGACCTTGAAATGGAGGGGAAACGGCTACCTGTGTTGCGAAACAGCTATCTGTTTTGGGAACCGGCCACCTGTATTTGGGAAACGGCTACCTGTCTTTGGGAAACGTCTATCTGTATTTGGGGAACGGAAACATTTGAGGTCAGTGCATTTTGCTGAGGGGTGTGACCTTACAAAGTAAACTTCTAAGAATTGCTTAGCATAGCAACAATCTGTATGATACCCCTTGAGAATTGTAATAACACCTCAGGGCTTGAGAAAGACGTCATTGAACTTCCTAGAATTGATGGGGGGGGCGTGACCTTGAAAATTTTCTTCCTAATTAACACTCAGCCAGAGAATTGATTGGTGACCGTCAACATTTCCTGGCCCTGAAGACTGATGCAGGGAACGTGGCCTTGAAAAACCTTGTACTTCTGAGATAGGCAATTTGATGACCTTGGAAACCATGTCCTTAGACGTAAAAAATGTGATGACCTTGAGGAATATATTTCGATGCAGGCAATGTGTACGATGACCTTGACCTTGAAAACCATTAGGTTGTGGACAATCTGCCCAATGGCCTTGAAAAACAATCTAGTAACTTCCCTAGTGACTTTTTCAAAGTTACTTCAATGACCTTGAGGAATATACTTCCATGCATGGAGCGTGTGACCTTGAAGCGAAGGGCGCGTGAGAGCATGGATGACCTTAAAGACAAGCAATGTGATCGACCTTGAAAAATCATTGACTTTGCAGCGGGGTGTGTGTACGTTAAGAACGAGCGATCTTTCCTACCACGTGGCCTTAAAGCGGTGACCTTGAATCAGGCAATGTTACCAACCTTGAAATCTAGTGACTTTTCTGGTGACTTTTTCCAACTAAAAAATCTAGTGACAAAAGTGGTCCAGGATCACCCTAGTATATCTACTGATATTAAATACTTACATTCCATCTTAGGAATTTTTTTGCCACGAAATTATGTATCGTATCATAAAATTGAGTGGAACGTTGTAATGATTCTGAAAATCCTTACATAAAATTTTCCTTTCCTATAAATAATTGCTATCAAACCTTATTTCCTAGTTACAACTGCACTCACATTATTTAAAAATGTTATCAGTTGTTATCCCGTTTTCCACGCTCCAATTTTCCCTATACATACCAGATCCCCAAACACACAAACACACATAGTTTACTTCCTTTGAATTATCCTGACTTATTTACCAGACTAAACGTACATATTGACTATACATCTCCACCTTACATTTATTGATTTGTATAATTTCGTACCTGGCGGGACGTTTGCACACTTATTTCTAAACATTGGAAATATTTACTTCATTCGATACATCCACCTGACCAGCCACCAACATTTACATACACATTTATTCATTACACACTCACCATCAAATCCAACACCTGTACTACCACAAAACCATCCACCAACGTTCACCAGACATCCATAATCAGCTCCCCTACTTCTAACTACCCTGTCTCTGGCACATATATATCAAACAGGCTTGGTTGTTTATAGCACCGAGTTAGGAGTGTAAATTTGTCAATGGCACGTTGTACGTGATTTTCCGGAAGGACCACCCCGTATTCCCACGTAGTGTGTCCCTTAAAACTTTTTCTATAACTGTACTACTCCGCCACAAAAGAGAAAAGTAATTTAAAAGGTTGTAATTTAAACCATCACTATTGGCTGCTCTGCTCCGATTTGAGTTTTTAAATTACAAGCACAGACGTCACTATTTCAACGGAGGTTTTGGTCCGGAACAAATAGTCACATCTCTATGAAATAATCAACCCCAAACGATCACATTATCCCTATAGAAGGTGAACGGAGGTTTTGCCCCGAACGCCCATTATTGCACCTAACCTCTACTAGTTAAATTCCCTATCGCTACCATAAAGACACTTGGACATCCTTAATTATCACTCTGTATATACAATCCCTATTTTATAAATTAAAACGTTTCACAGCTCCTGGTCTATGTGACCATCACATTTTGTAACTAACTAAAAATATACAAAATTGTACACAACTGATATCCACACATAATTAATCCTATTGCCCGCAACCCCGAAACACAACACACATAGGTAATAACTACCGGAATAATTTACATTTCTGATTACAGTTACAATCAAAAGCACCTGTTGCAATTAACCAATATAATTTCAGTTACAAACAGAGAGGGCGCATCCAGCGGCATTTAAACGGGACAGTGCCGTCCCGATCCGGAAGGGCTACCAGAACTATATTTTATTTTCTTTTTATTATTTACCGGGAGTCTCTTTTAGTTTATTTATTATTAATAGTTAGTGTTCTACCAGAAATTTGTTTTGTAGACGAACGTCACAACATAATTAATCGAAATTATTAAGGGGTATGTCTAGGTATTTTTGTATCTTTAAAATATGCAGCTGTTTTAGAAATATTTGATACAAACCAAAAACTGCCCCTAATAACCCCCCTCTCCGCTGCTGGACTTCTCCCAAAATAATGATCATTTATGGCTTTGGCCAAAATATGTGTTCCACACCCATTTGCACACTTAAATTCTTTTGTTGTTCCTTACCCCTTTTCGGCGTCTTTCTTCAAAGACCTCCCTTACACATCGCTGTATTGCCATTTTGATCTTTCGGCCACTTCGTATGGCTTCAGTATATATGACTGTTTCATAGCCTCGCTCCAGTTTTGGCTAGGTCAAACAAAAAGGAGTTTCGTATTACAGGGTCACGATTCTACTGTTTATGTACTTATTCCAAATACAACTGGAAAATCAAAATCGAAAAAATGTTACTGGCAAAAATACATAATATATGACATTGACAATGAGCTGAGAACCAGGAATAAATATTCAGAAAACAACTGTATAATACATTCTACAGGACTAAATGTTTTTAAAAAGTCTTGGTTGGCTACAGGTCTAGATGAAATTGTGGAGAAGGATGGGCATTTTCTTAAACTTATTAAAAACAAAAGCGTGCGTGTGCATGTGAGCGAGCGTGTGCGTGTGCGTGTGTATGTGTGTCTATGTGTTAGTGTGTCTGTGTATCTGTGTGTATGTGTGTCTGAATGTCTGCGTGTCTGTGTTTACGTGTGCCCGTGCGTTTGCGTGTCTGTCCGCCTGTCGATCTGTCCGCCGTCTGCCTGTCTTTGGCATGGGTCCTATATCTGAAAGTTACTTTAAAACTGGTTTCTAATAAAAATCTATTTCTGGAGCAGAAATGAGGGTGAATTTTTTGGGGGTTGCATTTCCAAAACTAGAGCCAGTAATTCTATCTTTGGTGAAGTGTTGGTAACCCTAAACTCCGATCGAACAAAAATTTTCGCAAAATTTTAAATTCAAAATGGTGACCACTTTTAGGCGCTTGCACTGTCACTAAGAAACCATAGAAGCTACTTGCCCTTAATTATGGGGTTAAACTTGCCCTTTTTTTAAACTGATTTTTTCAAAAACTGCTGTGGAAATTTTTTTTAATTTACATATTTTATAGGCACATATAACGAAAATATACTGAGCTTTATGGGGTTTCTCTAACTGATCCAGCACCGGAGTTAGGAATTTTCAAATTTGAAAATTTCAATACCCAATAACTATGCTTCTAATGAAAATGAAATCTTTAAATTAGCTACCGAACTGTTCTATTGAAATATTTTTAGCGCTTCCGGTTTTGCCGAAAATAACAAAAAAAGAATTATTTTTTTAGTTGTTTTTAATTTTTTATATCAAAGTTTCAAAAACAACTCTAAAGTATTTTAAAGCTAATTTCTCATGCTATATATAGAAATGTACTGTGACTAGCAAAATACAGGGTGAATAATAAAAAAAAATGTTTGTAGGCAAGTATCTCTTATTGTATTGCAAGTTATAGTGACTGTCCAATTCTCGTGTAGTCCAAACTGCTGGGTCCAGACACTTAAAATTTTGCACATAATTGCCTTATGTATCGTAGACAGCTACTAAGGAGGGATTTTTTTTTAATTCTGCACTTCAGGGGATCCCCATAAATGCATAAAATTACAAGGATTCGGGTGGTCTTCAATCTTACGTCATTCAACATATAGGTTAACAAAATTGTCAATTTGCTGTGAAGCACTATTCCATACGCACGAAAATAAAGATTTAGAAAAATCTCTATAGAGGTATTTTGGAATGTCATCATTATGCGAGTGTTCGAAAATAATATTATGCATTAACCCATGATTTTGAAGATAGGAGGAAATACCTTTCTTAATTTACCGTTTAGCTATTTTTAACGATTGAGTTGAGGTTATGTGCTTCCTATCAAGTTGGAGTTCGATTCCATAGACCTTCGATTCTTTTATCGACCGTCATTTTATTTTACGTTCTTTTGAGGCTAGTTTCATTGACCTAAAGGCGCCTCAGATTTTTATTACTTTTTCGGTTTTGTACTAAACACGTTCTTATTTTCGTTTATTGAATTGGCAAGCCATTGATCACGTTTGTGAACAGCTAATTCGCATCCTTTGCTTTGTAAGTAAAAGTATTTTTAAGTTTTTCATTTCAGCTAATTTTAATTTACTTACTATTAATTTTGCTTATCACGCAATCTTGACTCAATATTCAATATTCTCCGTTAAGGGATTTAATTATCATTTCACATCAGTAGTACTCGGGCACTACTTTCACTTTTTTACGGGTCAAGCCCCGCTCCCTGGGACACATTCCCCACCACTTTTTGTACACACCCACGTGGGAGACGTATATTTGGAGGGTGGGGCTGGCTTCTTTTCGGGGGCCATTTTCAACCCGTGGGCGCAGTTGAGCCCCTAATTTGGTTGTATTAAGAGCCTTTTTGGCTGTATACCCCTTGGAGGTTAGGCAATTGGAGGGATTAAAACTAGGCCACACCCCACCTTTAACCGATTGGTCGTGCGTGCACCCGCCTCTCTGGTTTCTGATTGGTTCTTAGCCCCACCACTCAGCCGCTGTACTCTGATTGGAGGACTACGTCTCTGCATTCTGATTGCTTATGGCGGGAAATTTGAAATAAGGGGGTCCTAATGATGACTTGTAAGACAAGTGTAGATAATCAAAACTTATTCTCGGGCCTTCGCCCCTGTCGCGACCCCCTGGTTAGAAATGGTATGGGGCCCTAACCTTATGACAAGTGCAGAAACTAGCTCTTGGGACTTGGCCCCTATCGTGGCTCCCTTAGTGCAACTGTATGTGGGTCCTAACCTAAAGATTTGTATCCTAATAAGGGGACCCTAATGCTAACTTTAAGACAGGACTTGTATCATGGTCTGTAATAAAGGTAGTGGTAGGACTAATTAGGGGTTTGTTTGTGGAGTCATCTAGCGGTGTGTATACTAATGAACATTTTCTGTAATAGAAGTTGATCATGCACACCCCTCTCTTTCTCTCTCGTTTATCCGTCTCTCTCCCTCACACACACGCACGCACGCACGCACGCACACACGCACACACGCACGCAAGCACACACGCACACACGCAAACACGCACACACGCACCGACGCACACGCGCACACGCGCACGGACGCACAGACGCAGAGACGCAGACACGCAGACACGCAGACACGCAGATACTCAGACACGCAGACACAGACACGCAGACACGCAGACACGCAGGCACGCAGACACGCAGACACGGACACACGGACACACGGACACACGGACTCACGGACACTCAGACACACAGACACACAGACACACAGACACTCAGACACACAGACACACAGACACACAGACACACAGACACACACACACACAGCACACACACACACACACACACACACACACAAACAAACAAACAAACAAACAAACAAACAAACAAACAAACAAACAAACAAACCAATCAATTAATAAATTAATCAATCAATCTCGAACAAATCATGCCCGATCAAATCAATCATACCAATCTCAATCAATCCATCAACCAAAATCAATACATCATGTCTTGCAGTTTGCGGAAGCCAGCTTTTAGTTCAAAAACTGATCTGGTTTAATTAATTACAGTTTGCTTGCTCAAAATCAGACACAGTTCAAAATACCAAATTACTGCAACGGAAATAAAAGACCAATGGTTTATTATTATATGCGAATCAATAACTACGAAGTTTAAAACCAACAAATTCGTACCGTATGCTGCTATTTATTAATTAACTTTAAAAAATAGGGTAACACTTACACCTTTGTCTAATTAACTAAATAAATGGGTCGAATAAGAACTGATCCAGAGTTGATTGGTTTTATGACAGCTCCCCCTATAATAACACATTAAAATCTTTATTGGCATTTTTGTGAACAATATCAAGTAAAATATATATTAAAAAATAATACACATACCTTCAAATGTGTTTTTTCTTTCAACTGTTCGAATAATAACGGCTCACTAAACCGTTTTGTGTTTTTACTTATGGATAGTTGATATAAAACTGGCTATTGGCTTTCCCATCATTAATAATTTAGAATGTAAAATATACAAACCTAATTATCTATATCATCTTACTGCAACTCGTATTCACCTTTCCCTTTGGCAGACTGCTTAGAGCTATGAATTTATATACAAAACGATGGTTATTTACAACATACATTTAAAAGATTTCACCTACATGACAAAACTGCTTTTATGGAATCTATGTATTTTTTATAAGGAAACAATCAGTCCAGGGACTTAAAATAGTTTTTTTTTTATTATACTAATTTTAAATCGTGAGATAATATAAGGAATCAAAAATGCGAATGTATTTGGGGATTACCATCAACATTTTATATCTTCTATTAACCGTCTATTCTACCGTCATTAGAAGTAATTTTATCACTAACATATTTAAAATTATTATTATTTTTCACGTCGGTACTGACCTTCAGTAATACTTTTAAGTTATGTTTGTGTTTGCTAATTACAGTTGACACATTGTTATTATATAACGTGGATTTAAACATACTTTTAAAAAACAGAATATTTTCTAATCATAAATTTAAAAAAGCAGATTTGAATTAAAATAAAAACAATAAGGTCTTTTTAAAAAAGACGGTTAAAAATATATATACTATTGTATTTCAATTTTAAAACTTAATTCCAGCATTATAAGGAGACAATCAGTCCAGGCACTTAAAATAGGTTTTTAATTATACAAATTTAAATCCTAAAATAATATAAGAATAAAAAATGCTGATGCATTTGGAATTACAAAGGTTTGTTATTTCTTGTAATAAAAATGATAAAGGGGTCTTTTTAAAAAAAGGGCTTAGATTTTTAAGTTAATCGTCTGTTTAACAACGAGTGTTTATACCGTGATGTTATAAAAACGCTCAGCTAAAATAAAAAAAAATTAAAATTATTACATTTTCTTTAAGACTCAAAATTATTACCTAACTTCATCATCAACAGTAAGCCTTTTGTTATTAAAAGATAAACATCATCATACTTTTGACTTTGAGGAAAAGCGACCTTTTGCTAGACTTGAAGCTGGAAAGTAAGCCTTGTGGTTTAATTCGACCTCGGAAAGATAATATAAATACACGTATCCGAGTTAGTTATTTAGTTTTGTTTTGAAGAGCATATTATCATCATCGTTATGGAATTATCTACAATTTACAATTGCTCCTTGATCATTCTTTACCTTACACGGTAAAACAGTGATGCCCAAAAATATTATTATTTGCGCCATCGAAGGCATTAAAAATAGATAAAAACACATGTATTAGCAATATTTTAATATGGAAGTGATGTTAGATTACCCTGTCTTTATTTTTTAACACTGATTAAGCAATTTATAAACAACGCGGACAAGTAAAATCGTAAACGTTTTAGCAAATATGCAAAATTTGTTTTTAAAATACAATTTAACAAAATTATTGAAGTCTTAAAAATCAAGTGTCTTATAGCGTTTTGCACGAAAAAGATTCAAAAACGGATAACTTGTGACTTCAGCATCGTCTATTGTGTTCTATAATTGTAGTAGTCTAAGGTTATTCTAAGGGTAGTATTGGTCTCCTTTAGTGATTTTGAGCAAATTGTAATTTTGATTCTCACTTTCTCGTATACGAGGATCACAACTAAAGTTGGCTGAATCAAGTACTGCTTGCAATGCTGAGGTTCTGCAATTGTCATAACCCTAAAATTTTGCGTTTTGTACTTTTAGTACAACTGACAGTTTGATTGTAAACAGAGCAGTAGTACTGGGGCACTTGAACTTTCACTTTTACGTCACAAATGCCCCAGGGTGCGGGGCACTTGCCCCACCACTTTTTTACTCGCTCACGTGGGCGACCGTGTTTTCAACCCTTTTTTTAATCTCTAATTAAGAACCTTTTGATTTTTTATTAGCTTACGGGGCGACCGCCTTACCCTTATTTTTTATGGTTTCTTTTGGGGGTTATTTTTCAAACCTTATGGTGGTATTAAAGACCTTTTGACAGTTAGGCCTTTGAGCTCGCTTACCTAGGGATATTTTTAACCCTTATTTTAATGACTTCTTTTCCTTTTGGTTGTATTAAGAGCCTTTTGACAGAAATTTTTGCCAACTAAGCCTTTTTGTAGATACTAACGTGAGGGCTGTATTTTAGGACTAGAGGCTGGCCTGGGGTTGCATTTACGGCTAGGGTTATTTCTGGTAGATCATTTTTTTCTTGTTTTCTCAGCTCGGACATTCTAACTGGATTTATCTTTTCAATGATTTAATTTATCCTCAGACTATAAAAATGTACATGTGAGTTTACGTGTATTGGCTTAGGTCTATTATACTAAGAAAAATGTTAAGGATATTTCTGTTAATACACAGCGTTTATATACGAAATTACAACAGCATACTTATTTTAGCGTTCAGTAGCATTATCGATCATGTTATATGTAATTTTAACTGAATTTTACCCGAAACTTTTTCAATACTGATATTAACAAGCATAATTAATTAATACGAAATGTGAATCTGATATAGTTAGCTTTTTTTGTTTTTAATTTGTAATAGGTTTATTATAAAGTATTGTATAATTAGCTTTTTAAACAGTTATACTTTATTTTTAAAATTTCACTTGTATATTATAACCTTCTACAAGTAATTAAGACGACCTTCACTGCATACTTTAACAAACGACCTTTCAATAGGTAATAGAGTTATTAATACGAAGGGTAAATAATTTATATGGTCATCGCCGTAAATAAATGTGAGTTACTATGCAATGGTGTTAGACTATTGAAAGGTCGTTTGTTAAAAGCATGTAGTGAAGGTTGTTTAAAAGCTAACCTTGTATTATGCGCATACAGATGATATTTCAAAAATATTAGTATATACAAAATTTATATTGCATTCTATACTCAGAATTATCACCTGATATAAGATGTATTTTGCTATCAGGTATAGATGACCGATAGGTTTAATATTTTTTATTAGGGTTGTTTTGATAAGACAGAATATACCCTGTGGTTTCAAAGATGTATAATCATTCAATCAATATAAAGTCAGGTTATTACATATGCTTTTAATTTGCTGATTTCTTTTAAGAGGTAATTAAATGAATTATTTACAGGAGGTAAAATGTGATGTTTTCGTAAAAGATCAAGAAATTTCATAACGATACATGTGCAGACTCTATTTCCCCTTGAAATACAGCAATCCGAAAAAGGTTTTTAAGGTTTTATAAAACATACCCTAAAATTTTTATATTAGAGTGCTGCTATAGAAAATGGTTTTGAGATAACATTTTCTTCAACAGATTCATTCTGGGTAGTTACATCGTAATAACTTGTTAATCAATAAAAAACATGTAGCGCATGTATCATTATGTATCTTTGTCGAATGACCTCAATCAGAAAAGGAAATAATCAATTAATATATATATATATATATATATATATATATATATATATATATATATATATATATATATATATATATATATATATAGGGCTCTTTGGAAACACCATCTTTTTAAAAAACACAACGAGATTTTACCGGTAAGGGGTTGACCATACTATTACATAAGATGATTTTACATACATGCATACAGGTTCTATCTCCTTAAATATACATCAATCCAAAAAGGTTTTTAGATTTATAAAAACATACCCTAAGCCACATATTAGAGTTTGTTACAGAAACCAGACGTAATCTACAGTGAGAAATTTACTCAAGATAGGTACATAGTGACAAGCGGTTCTTTTGTGATAAGCGAGAATACACATGCATCTACATGATATACTAGGTTTGTTTTTTAGCTATAGGGTTTGGGTGTGAGCTTCTTAAACAAAGATAGATGCATCTGGAAACGTTCATGGATATTTAAAAACGATAAACTTCTTTTTCAATAAGCAAGACAAATAACCTGATATAAAAAATAGCTGTAGCTGAAAGATAAAAGATTAGGGACAAGAATATGCTGATGCTTTACTGTGATGATAAGGTAAACCCATACGAGCGGAATGTAATTTATAGCTATTATTTTCATATTGAGCAAATTCTTGGCAAACATTCTTTTTACTACTAATCGTTAGTTTAGAGTGATTCTCGACACATGGAATGTAATTTCTAGCTATTATTTGTAGGTTGGACGAATTTCTAAATTGCAGACGATTATGTAAAAGGTTATTTTAATTAGCTGTATAATGCTTTTCGAAAGAACAGTATGCACTTCTAATCGTTATCTAAGTATGAGGAATTTCAAAATCTAATCAAAAAGACTAATTAACTGTATTATAATGATTTTCGATGCTCGGAATGCGGTTTCTAGATGTTATTTACAGTTTGAAAATAAAACAGATAAACAGTAAAATTCTTTTTATTTTAATTAATATACGTTAATCTGGCTAGGATATCATCCAGATCCGACTCATAATTAAATGGTTGATACGTTATCGGCAGAGGTCTGGGCGGTGCTCTAAGGAGGTCTTCCAATATAGAAGAACACATGCTTCCCCTTCTCAACCCTATATACAATCGACGGCTGTAGTGACGATTGCAAACGCTCATCTTCTAGTCTCTGCCCCACTGCTGACGCCACAGCCTGCTCTTCTTCGTCCTCTCTGCCTCCTGGCGATGGCGATGCTGCTGGTGTCACAGCCTCGTAGAGATTTGTAGTCGTTAGCTCTGCTGCGTGGGGTAGCGGTTTATCCACATTTTTTTTAAGCCCTGCTCCTCTACCAACACTCACCGGTATACCCCGCGACGTCGAAAGTTGTGGCGTAGCTGGTCGCCGGTTCGTCGCCTCTTCCTCTTCCACATCACTGTCTATAACGATTATGGATTCTGGTATGGCCTCCTTCTTGATCCTCTTCGACTGGACGACAGAACCAGCGACGACACTGCATCGACTACCCATCCCCACAGCCCCGCCATCCAGAGTTCTTCTTTTCTCGCCAGGCCCTAAACGACGTCGTAGACCCCGCTCGTGTTGTTCTAGGGCCGCGTTGCTCTCAATGAAGTGCCGCTGCTGACGTTCGAGTTCCACTCGTATTATACCCCGGAGCTGCTTCATCTTCTCAAGCGCATCGAATTCGTACTCATCATTGAATTCTAAAATTCTGCAAAAAGCTTCCATGTTGATTGGGTTGTGTTTTCGAATGTAGTGGCTTTAACACTGTAAGATATAATTTGAAGGGGCACGTATATATACACCGGAAAGTAATCTTTAACGTAATCGTTTTAGAAATTTTCAAACTGTAAATAACATCTAGAAACCGCTTTCAGAGCATCGAAAATCATTATAATACAGTCAATTAGTCTTTTTGATTAGATTTTGAAATTCCTCATACTTAGATAACGATTAGAAGTGCATACTGTTCTCTCGAAAAGCATTATACAGCTAATTAAAATAACCTTTTACGTAATCGTCTGCAATTTAGAAATTCGTCCAACCTACAAATAATAGCTAGAAATTACATTCCATGTGTCGAGAATCACTCTAAACTAACGATTAGTAGTAAAAAGAATGTTTGCCAAGAATTTGCTCAATATGAAAATAATAGCTATAAATTACATTCCGCTCGTATGGGTTTACCTTATCATCACAGTAAAGCATTAGCATATTCTTGTCCCTAATCTTTTATCTTTCAGCTACAGCTATTTTTTATATCAGGTTATTTGTCTTGCTTATTGAAAAAGAAGTTTATCGTTTTTAAATATCCATGAACGTTTCCAGATGCATCTATCTTTGTTTAAGAAGCTCACACCCAAACCCTATAGCTAAAAAACAAACCTAGTATATCATGTAGATGCATGTGTATTCTCGTTTATCACAAAAGAACCGCTTGTCACTATGTACCTATCTTGAGTAAATTTCTCACTGTAGATTACGTCTGGTTTCTGGAACAAACTCTAATATGTGCCTTAGGGTATGTTTTTATAAATCTAAAAACCTTTTTGGATTGATGTATATTTAAGGAGATAGAACCTGTATGCATGCATGTAAAATCATCTTATGTAATAGTATGGTCAACCCCTTACCGGTAAAATCTCGTTGTGTTTTTTAAAAAGATGGTGTTTCTAAAGAGCCCTATATATATATATATATATATATATATATATATATATATATATATATATACTTAATTGATTATTTCCTTTTCTGATTGAGGTCATTCGACAAAGATACATAATGACACATGCGCTACATGTTTTTTATTGATTAACAAGTTATTACGATGTAACTACCCAGAATGAATCTGTTGAAGAAAACGTTATCTCAAAACCATTTTCTATAGCAGCACTCTAATATAAAAATTTTAGGGTATGTTTTATAAAACCTTAAAAACCTTTTTCGGATTGCTGTATTTCAAGGAAATAGAGTCTGCACATGTATCGTTATGAAATTTCTTGTTCTTTTACGAAAACATCACATTTTACCTCCTGTAAATAATGCATTTAATTACCCCTTAAAAGAAATCAGCAAATTAAAAGCATATGTAATAACCTGACTTTATATTGATTGAATGATTATACATCTTTGAAACCACAGGGTATATTCTGTCTTATCAAAACAACCCTAATAAAAAATATTAAACCTATCGGTCATCTATACCTGATAGCAAAATACATCTTATATCAGGTGATAATTCTGAGTATAGAATGCAATATAAATTTTGTATATACTAATATTTTTGAAATATCATCTGTATGCGCATAATACAAGGTTAGCTTTTAAACAACCTTCACTACATGCTTTTAACAAACGACCTTTCAATAGTCTAACACCATTGCATAGTAACTCACATTTATTTACGGTGATGACCATATAAATTATTTACCCTTCGTATTAATAACTCTATTACCTATTGAAAGGTCGTTTGTTAAAGTATGCAGTGAAGGTCGTCTTAATTACTTGTAGAAGGTTATAATATACAGTGAAATTTTAAAAATAAAGTATAACTGTTTAAAAAGCTAATTATACAATACTTTATAATAAACCTATTACAAATTAAAAACAAAAAAAGCTAACTATATCAGATTCACATTTCGTATTAATTAATTATGCTTGTTAATATCAGTATTGAAAAAGTTTCGGGTAAAATTCAGTTAAAATTACATATAATATGATCGATAATGCTACTGAACGCTAAAATAAGTATGCTGTTGTAATTTCGTATATAAACGCTGTGTATTAACAGAAATATCTTTAACATTTTCTTGGTATGATATACATAAGCCAATACACGTAAACTCACATGTACATTTTTATAGTCTGAGGATAAATTAAATCATTGAAAAGATAAATCCAGTTAGAATGTCCGAGCTGAGAAAACAAGAAAAAAATGATCTACCAGAAATAACCCTAGCCGTAAATGCAACCCCAGGCCAGCCTCTAGTCCTAAAATACAGCCCTCACGTTAGCATCTACAAAAAGGCTTAGCTGGCAAAAATTTCTGTCAAAAGGCTCTTAATACAACCAAAAGGAAAAGAAGTCATTAAAATAAGGGTTAAAAATATCCCTAGGTAAGCGAGTTCAAAGGCCTAGCTGTCAAAAGGTCTTTAATACCACCATAAGGTTTGAAAAATAACCTCCAAAAGAAACCATAAAAAATAAGGGTAAGGCAGTCGCCCCGTAAGCTAATAAAAAATCAAAAGGTTCTTAATTAGAGATTAAAAAAAGGGTTGCCCACGTGAGCGAGTAAAAAAGTGGTGGGGCAAGTGCCCCACACCCTGGGGCATTTGTGACGTAAAAGTGAAAGTTCTAGTGCCCCAGTACTACTCAGAGCAGTTACATTTCAGTAGAATTTTAAAAGTAGCAAGTTTATGAAAAAATTGATATTTTGAACCGAGATTTTTGACTGATTTTCTGTGACTTTCGATACGGTTTAACGCCACAGCGATGTGTGGAAAAACTGCAGTTGTTGTTTGGTCTACAAATGGTTTCCAGAATTTAAACGTGGAAGATCTACTTTTAATGACAATTTTACCGCGAGGGTCGACCATGCACTGCTGTTGTCGCAAAGAACATTGATGCTTTGCGTGAAATGATATTTTCAGATCGGCATGAAACATATAGTGAGATACAGACATCCCTAGGCATTACGGCGAAATAAATACATACCATTTTGAAACAACATCTAAATGTCAGGAAGCTTTGTAGCTGTTGGATTCTTCGCAATCTGATTGAAGGTAAAAAAGCACGTGTCAAGTGGCGCAAGGAAATGCTTAAAAAATTTTACCATGGTCGTTCAAAATCTATATATTACATATTGTAGCAGGTGATGAAACATGGATGAACGTTTCGCCATTTTTATATCTAGGCACATTAGAGAATAGAGAATAAAGTAATTTATAAGAGAATGACCTATATTTGATTTAATATAACAAACGAAACCATTTAATTATGTTGTTTGTGAGTTACTGGTATTAAATGTTTAATGTTAACTATACTTATGTATAATTCCCCTAGACACTGAAAAAGAATTAAAGTGATTAAAGTGCTCATATATGAAATATGTTTGTTCTACTATAATCTAAATAATGAAACAAATTTATTTAAACAGTAAATGTTTGTATTGTATATCTTTACTAGCCGGAACTTTGCCAATTAAATTGAAATACCTACATAAACTACATATTTTGTTGTACACCATTCTTCAGTTGATATTGTTAATAGCACCTAATGAATATGTTGCGTATTTTGAACCATTTAAAAAATCTGCGATAATATTATTTGTTTTAAAATATTATTATATTCTCGATTATTTGAATGCAGTAGCAATAATGCTTCTTGTCCATATATTTAACAAGTATACTCAAGCAGCGTGGAAAGAATTAAATGACATTGACGTAATCTTTATCCAAAATGGTCTTTCACGTGAAATTTTGGAATGGGACAGTTATATAATAAAAAAGGTTTTAATTTTTATTGCATTCCAAATGTTTTGTTTTGTTCCTGTACTTCTATTTGTAACTAAATACATTGTTTGGTATGAGAAGATCAGTCTAATGCATATTTTTTTAATTTCTACTTCAAGCATTGGACAGTACTATGTCTGGACCGGCTTAATTGGCGGAAGATTTAAACTAATTAATTGTGTAATAAGAAAAAACATTAAATATGTACGTAAAAAGCCTTATTCTCAACGGAATGATGGTATGATTTGTAACAAAATAATAATGACTTTTGAACTACATAAGAGATTAATTCGTATAGGTAGACTAATTAACACATGTTATTCGTTTTCTTTACTTGCATACACACTGCTAAGTTTTGCAACAGTTATTGCACATAGCTACTTGCTAACTTACTTGTACTTTGTTTCGCGACTATCAAATTTTGAATATTTCGTATACGTTGTAAGAATTCTACCACGACTGTTAATATCGATTGTTCAACTCACTTTGCTTACTGTAGGATCATCATTTATGTGTTCAGAGGTGAGTTTGCATAAGAATTAGCTGGTTTATGTCTCCACAAATTGCAGGCAAATTCTACAAGTATTGTTTTATGTGAGTTGAAGCCTTCACCCAACTCAGTTAAATGTAGAGAATTGGTAAATATGTGTTGACCTCAAAAAGTGTTAACCTAAAGCTCATTTGTAGATTAATCAGATAATCATCTATCTAATGCATAAGAAACTGACGGTTACTGCTTGTAAACTTGTCTCTGTGGATTTTGCAACATTATATTCGGTTAGTATTATTTGTAGTGATTTTTACACGTTCTTTTCTTTGAGATCATCTTAGTGTTTTCCAGCAAAGTAAAGCTTTATTTTAAATATTATTTAAATTTTTTCCAGGGATTTATGACAATCGTCAACTACTTAGCAATAATGCTGCAGTTTGATATTGCCGAAAGTAAAAAACCAAAATTAGTGAACATCAGTACTGAACATAGTATGATATAACTGCTGAAACCAATATGTTATTTATGTATGCTTCACCAAGAATGTAAGGTTATATGTGCATTAAAAAAAATTACAGTACAGTAATGTATTTAAATAATATGATATATAAGTGGTGTTATTTCCTTTGAAATTTAAGTATTTTGCGAGATAAATCAAAATACTCAGGTGGGACAGAAAGTCGTTTCCACATAACGTTCTGAAGGAAGATGAGGTAATAATCGAATAGCGGGGGTAACCGGCAAGGAAAGAATGGTAATGGCAGTTTCCGTAGGGATTGCTCTGAATCACTGTTAGTTGTGATATATGGCGTAGTCGAACGAGCAACGCGTTTTTGCAGTGGAAACCTACTTATCTAATAAAAGTACCATTCAGACTGTGTGTCGAATTCTCCACATAAACCTTCACTTTCATCAATACAAGATGGTCATTTTTCAAGGACTGTCAAAAACGACTGCAGACATGTTAAAACACGATTCATGACTTGTTTTAACCCTTAACCCGAAACATGAGTTTCTCACCGCTAATTAGAAACATGTGGTCTCAGAGACCCAAATGCAAAATAATACCTATATATCATCCGAATGTAGTCTAATTTAAGAAAATAAAATAATAAAAGGTTTTTATAACATATATTAACAAAAAATACATGCATGTGATAAGATAATAAGTAAAAAATTAAAATTCACTGAGAAACTCAAAACAAAACAACACTACATATTTTTTGCACAATTTATGCAAACTTTTCTGTTGCATTCTATGCAGACACTTTTTCCACAAGTTATGCAAATATAACCAGTCTTTCGCATCTTTGACGATGGACAAATGCTACAAAGTTTTCTTTTGGGAAGCCTGTCGTTAGGAATTTCATTGAGAACGTCTGTCTGCTGGGCACTGTCGATCCCTTGATGCTTTTCTATTTGTGCCTTCAATTCTCGAGGTAGATTAGTACTTAGGCGTTGTCTAAGATGAGGCTCTATCAATTATGATGCCAACTGCTTGACGAATTCGAAACGGGGTATGAGTTCATTACCAGGAAAACAAAGATATAATATGATACTGTTGACTGTCCTTATATTGACAAGCGTGTAGAAAACTGCTAATGGCCAACGTCTAGTTCTGCGATTTGCGCTATAATTGGCACATGTGTGATTGTAGAACGCAATAATCTCAGGTTTTCGTGTAACTTCATCAATATCTTTTGTATGATGCATTGTTGAGAGCATCAAAACTGCTCTGTTTCGTCTTGGTACATAAGATACTAGGGTCCGGTCTTAGGAGAATCCATAAAGAGTTGATCCAACGGATCTTTGCCTATTTGGTAAAAAATTTGGTGGAATTTCCCGTTTGTTCTTTTTTATTGTTCCAACATATGTAAATTTGCGCGTATTGGGTTCATCTGCCAATTGAAGCGAAGAGAAATAATTATCGGCTGTCACATTTCTATTGGATCTTTGAATTGGTTTGCAAAGCCTGATTACACACTGAGTAGGTTAGACAAACAATTTTTCTTCTCCGGTTAGTCCCACTTCATCACAGTTCTTGCCAGAGTATATATAACCATTATAAAAATATGAATTTCGTGCATCCGCCATGCACATCACTTTCACACCATACTTTGCTGGTTTATAAATTCTGAACCTACAGTGTCCCCTAAATGGAAGCAGCATCTCATCAACTGTGACACAGTCTCCCAGAACAATTATTTTCTGTGAGTTAGATATGAATTTGTTGAAAACTGCAGAAATCGGTGCTGTTGGATCAGTTCTTTTGCGTTCTTCTCGATCCGCACTATTATCAAATCTGAGACAGTTCAATAATATTTCGAACCTTTTCATAGACATTATCATCCTGAATAGTGGGCGACCTAAAGAATCTTTAGAAAATAAGCTGAGCATGTCCCCGTGAGATGATTTCGTTATTGACGACAGCATAAAGTCCCAGAAGGGCCTTTATTTCAATACTATTTGTAAGCCTGTAGTTTGATATGTTGGTTGTTGGTCGGAGTTTTTCACTTATTTTAGCAATTTTTTCGTTAGTTCGCATGACAATTTCATTTATCATCTCGTCGTCCATTAGCAAATTACAAATTTCTGACTCAAGGATTGTTTCCTAATAGTTGTCGACTATATGCAGTTAGTCCAGGTAGTCCTCTTATAATGTTATGCCGTCGCGTCCTCGTATTTCTGGGCGGTTCATCTGACTCGCATCGAAAACTATTTTTCCCGAGATAAAAGTGTACATTGTTATCATTTGAAGATTGTTCTATCTCATGATCAGAATTCATGTCGAATTGTTCATTTTCATTTTCATAAACGAACGCTGCTTCATCGCCATCCATATCTGAATCACTTGTCTCGTCGTATTCCTCCTGTAAATTTTCCAGCACTGGTTCAAAATCAGGATCGTTATCATTTCTCGAATTTTGTTTTCAAAATCCGGATCGGCAATGTTGACACTTTTTATACTGCTGGGGCCAGGTTTGTTCATTCTGTTTAATATTTTCGTATTAGTAAAACATAAATTCAGTGAAAGAAATGCTTGACTTACCTTGTAATTAGAAACACGTTGTCTGTGATACCATCAGTATTGTACACGTAATTCGAAACACGAGGTCTCTCAGACCTGTAGAGTTTCATGAATGATACCACTACTGACGATTCGCTAAGACATACTAATTCTAAGTAGCAGCAATCAACTGCAGATAGAAGAGTGGGAAGGTACCTATGCGCGCGCAGTTGTCATATGTTCCTTAGGCGAACAGTAAACAAATTATTTCTTGCCCGGGTCTGACAGACCAATGTTTCGGTTTAAGGGTTAAGTTACACTAGTTTCTTTTTAGTGACCTACTAAAGCTCAGAGTTTAATTGATGTTGCGTGCACAAAATAAATTATAGTGTATATATTATTCATATTAAACATTAAACTTATTTCGGATTTAACTCGTGTTAATTACAGTCTATTCTTCTTTGCTTTCATTTTCAAGAAAGTTTGTAAACGATAAATTAAATTTTTATGACATTTGACAACTAATGTGCATCTAAAGCATTCTCATTAGATTTTAATTGATGTTTGCTACGTGTTACTGAGTCATGGTGGATGAACTTTTTGTTCTTAATCTCATATTATTCGTATTTTCTTCATTCATAACTGACATTGGAGTACATTCTTCCTTTAAAATCATTCTCCATACATGGTCGAATACGAGAACTATCATCACGTTTGCTCATAGAGTTAGGACGTTTTTCAATTTCTATAGCTTCACGTATGATACGTTCTTATAAGTTCTACAGTGGAGCTCAGTATTAAGTTTATGACCAGTGTCAAGATGATGGTTGCTAAAGAAGATGACATATTGTAATCTATTATAGCCAGGCAGTATTCTTGGGCTCTAACATGTAACCTACTGTTCGTTTGTCCAATGTAAGAGCCAAAACAACTACAACAGGAAACCTCACACAATTTTTGACTTTCGTCTGTTACGGGTGAATCGCAATGGCAATAGATCGCAAGTAACAGATAAGGAAGGTACCGGTAGCTCAGTGGAATGAAGGATATGGGCGTGTTACTGAGTTATGTGTACGGGATAGCGCGCAATACGTAAAACACAAGTCATAAATCAGGAAAATTATGTCGCTAAGGCGCCCCCTGTTAAATAAATTTATAGCGGGCAAAACGTCATGGGCTAGATCTTAAAATAATGGCCTAATATGAAACCATAATGTTGACTCGACTAGAAAACATTCACCTCTGCCTGAAAATTCTACGTGAAAATACCTACGCAAAGTTCACACTTCAATAAGGTTCTAAGCCTCATTTAAATTTCATGATACCTTTTCAGTGTAAACTTCGACGTAAAATTACTTGCTCAATTAAAAAAAATAACAGGTCGACACGGTCATTAATTATTCAATTTAAAATGAATATTCGTCACAAAAAGCAATAAACTAAACGCTATCAAATATTTAAGAGTTTCTATAATTTAATAAACGTCACTTCAAATTCATCAAAACAAAGGATCAAAACTTACTTTTACATTTCTGAAAGTTAATAGCTTTAAATTCGGTAACTTCTAATATTTGCCGAAATAAACTCGACGTGCTTTTTTAATTTGGTGAAGGAAGATTAAATTCCCAACAAAAATTGACACTACAAATATCTATACTACAACTAAAAGACAGCATTAAAAAAAATATACAAAAGGCAAATACAATCAATGAAGCATTCTCCAGCAACGAGGCGTAAACAAAGTAATTTCGCCAAAAACACAAAAAAAACTAACATAAAAGGAAAGAAAATAAAGCTGTCCCATCTATACATTTGTTAAGTTATTACTTCTTCCTGCATCGTCAATTCATGCATATTTACAAATAACAATATAAAAAGTATTTATCTACTGCGAATTTCCGATTTACCACAATTCAATTTAAATCACAATAATAATATCTATAATTCCAATACATCTAGATCAATACATTCAAGAAGATTTTTAATACAAAATCATAAAATTCGCTACACCCCTCGGCGCCGACGTCGGTTATAGGTCAAGAAGTCGCTATTTCTTCAGATCAGCACATTTTGCAATTCTTCGGTTTTGCTTATTGAACCTAAAATTCCCAATAAAAAACGATGACGGTATACGATAACTAATTTGTAGGCGTGTACTTATACTTAAAAAATCCGCATAAAGCGAACTGCAAATATAGCAACGATATTTTACGGTCTCAAATCAAATTATGAAAAGCTCCACTTAACCATAACGACTCGACGAATAAGGCACCGATGGTCCACAATCACAATAATTCTCACTACATCTTAACTGTTTTTACTTCAACGTTCAAGATCGAACCCTAAACTCAGACTGAACGAAAACAGGAAATCAGTCCTCCGCCTCCCTACAAAAATGCTCAAATTCGATAAAAACCAATTCAACACATGCAAACTGAATGATTAAAAGAAAAGACTGTCGTCAACTCAGAAGTTTTTTGTTTTTTTTTTATGATTGTGGACCTGAACAGGCTAAATTTGGCCACCGTGCTAAAGCACCCAGGAAGACTTAAGAGGATGGATAGAGGGATAATGAATTTCCAATAGATACCTACGAACAGCTACCTTAAATTTTCTCATATCATAAGTGAGAGGAAAACAGGAACTAGGGAGATCATTCCAGAGTTTAGAAACCGTGTAGAAAAATGTGGATTGCGCCCGTTTGGTACGACAGGTGGAGATTTGTACTGCATACTGATGATGTGAATGAGCGAAGCGAGTGTTTCTCGCAAAGATAGCCCGAGATGGTATCAAAGAATGTAATTCAGCAGCACAATAGCCATTGTAATAACGATAATACAAAGAAAGAACTGAAACCATCCTTCTATGCTCAAGGAACTGTATGTGAGAAGTTAAAGACGGGCCATTTATAAGCCTAATCGCTCTCTTTTGAATACGATCAACGATATCGAGAGTGTATTGGGGAGGACTAACCCAGAGATGAGAATTATATTCCAGATGAGGCCGAATTTGGGCCTTATACATCAGAAGGAGTTGTCGAGAGGAAAAGTACTGCTTAGATCTGTACAAAAATCCCATTTTACAGGCAGCTGTTTTGGTAGCTGGAAGAAGATGGCCAACCTATGAGAGATTTGAAGATATAGTCATACCCAACAGAGTAATTGAGTCTGAAAACTTAAGAACTGAGTCATTCATACTTACAACAGGAAATGATCGATCTTTTTTGGCGGACACAAGGCAACACTGGGTTTTGGTAGCATTAAATTTAACTAGACTATTGCTTCCCCATTCGAGAATAGGTTGAATGTCTTTGTTGATTGAATTTGCCATTTCAGCTTTAATTTCTTGATTTGACGTAGAAGGTGGATTATCACTATGAGTAGACTGAGATGAACTACACTGAAGAGTGCTATCGTCAGCAAAGCAATGGATGGGGTTAGTTGTTGAAAAAATAAGGTCATTTATGTACAGCAGAAAAAGTGTAGGCGCTATAACGGATCCCTGTGCTACGCCCACGTTAATGTTAACTGTTTCACCGGACTGCTCTACTGTATTGTTTCAAACTTGGGTCACATATGAAAGAAGATCACCTGTTGAACGACTTTGCCTAAACCCATATTAGTGGTCACTAAGGAGTTTGTTAGTTTCAAGGAACGTGAGCAGTTGCTGATTGATGGCTTTTTCCATGATTTTAGACAAAATGGATGTGATAGAAATTGGTCGGTAGTTTGAGTGATCGGTCTTATCGCCTTCTTTGGGAATAGGTTCCAGAATCATTGACACACGAGTGTGATGCAAACAAATCCACAAAAACATTGGCGTTGTCTACAGAATCAGCAACTACCGATCCGTCAATCGATGTCAGGGGGGGAAATGAAGATGTTCCAAAGTTTTTACGAGTAGCTTTAGCTAAAGACCAAAATTTACGACTGCCTAAAGGAGATGTAGCCAGTTCTATTGCATTTTCGTTGTTCGAACAACTTTTTGTTTTAGTGATGTCACTTTTGCAGATATTTCTAGAACAACGTATTCTATATGACTGTCGACCGATTTATTAGATTTCCATTTAATATAATATTTATTTTTTAAAGATATTGCATCAGCACAGGCTTTATTGAACCAGGGTTGGGAACGTGAATGATCTATACGGTACTGTTTTTTGGGAATGTATAACTCCATTCCCATGAAGATGACTTCAGATACTGAAAGAGCGATGTCCGAAGAAGAGGTCGACTTAAAACAATATTCACGCCATGGAAAGGTTGCAAGGAAATCCCGTAAATCATTCCATCGAGCTGACTTAAAACACTACAAGGTTCTATCGGTTTTGCGAACAACAGTGGAATTAGGTACAGTAGAAATGATTTTTATTAGACAATGGTCGGAAAGACCTAAAGGCGAAAGAACGGAAGTTTTATAAACAAGAGGGTTTGATGTAAGAAAGAGATCTAGAAGATGTGGAGTATGGTTAGGGTTATCAGGGATTCTTGTGGGTTCAGAAATCATTTGTGTGAGATCACATGAAATAGCAAATGTTTCTGCACTATAACCAGCAGGATTTGTAGTCGATGAAAACTGAAGCCAATTAGAGTTATGAACATTGAAATCGCCTACAATTGAGATATCGCAAGATGGAAACTGAGACAGGAGGTAATCGAAGAAGTCTTGAAGGTTACTGTCATTAGGAGGCCTATAAATGCAACAGTAGAATTTCACAAAGTTAGGACCAGAATGTTTAGAGCAAATCACGTCAAAATTTTTATTTTCTAAGGAAGAAACCCTCGTGCAAGCAATTCTGTCCTTGATGTAGGCACATACGCCTTCTTTATATCGAAAGTTAGAGTGAAGGTGGTATTGTGGAAATTGCAAGTCGGGTGACTCGGAGCATTCAGAGGAGACTTGTGTTTCAGATAGAAACAAAATATCAAGTTGTAATTGTTCAAGATGTTGGTGAATAGCATTAAGATTAGACCTGATACCGCGGATGTTGCAGTAGTGAATCAGAAAGTTGATACTTTCGATGACCGAGGTCGCTTGGGCCCTGCCCTCCCGGACATCCGAATGGGGCAGGATTTTACGTCCGGCATTTATTACCCTAGAAACCACAGCCATCTTATTTTTTAATTTGGGACTTTTAATCCGATAGGAAGACAGTGAGGGCGAGAAGGAAGAATAAGGATGAGAATAGATTAAGGATGAAAAAAGGTAACCGGCAGTTCTTACCGAGCTCAGAAAATCGGAGACCCAATGTTAAGGAGCCCATGGTAAGGGTGGTGGTACCTCCCCTGCTGACATGGAGTATACATGCCTACCACTAACACTGTAAACTAAGTAAGATAAGTTCTCTGCCATATTTACAAATGCCTACACAAATCAATCTGTCACTATTACTTACGGTCGACTTCATGTAAACAGTTAATTGTTATGAACGAATATGTTCAAAAGTAAATATGTTATTAAAAATTATTATTAATTTTATTAAATGCATAAATAGAAAGTTTACCTCTAGCAGGATTTGAACCTACGACATGTACATTGCTAGAGTGCCGCTCTAACCAATTGAGCTATCGAGATACAAGACCCAATCGATGTAAATTTTGTCTTTATGTATGTAGAACTGATGTAAATTCTAAATATGGTGAGATTACAGTCAAACTATTTATATTAATGGAACGTGAGCCTGCAAAATCTCAAGGATTCACACATACCATAGCAACTTGACTAATATTAAATTATTATAAATTTTGTTATGAACGAATAAGTTCAAAAGTAAATACGTAATTAAAAATTATTATTCATTTTATTAAATACATAAATAAAAGGTTTATCTCGAGTAGGATTTGAATCTATGACATGCACTTTGCTAGAGCACCGCCCTAACCAACTAAGATATCGAGATACAAGCCCCAATCGATGTAAATTTTGTCTTTATGTATGTAGTACTGATGTAAATTCCATAGCTCAATTGGTTAGATCGGATACGAGAAGCACAACGTAAACTATTAATAAACGTAACATAAAAACGCATTGCTACTTTGGGGGTTGAAATTCTGCTGGCACCGATTGCATGTTACCGTTTCAACCGTGCTCCTCCTTTCCGTCAAGCCGGTCTATTCTTGTGGCACACGTAAATGAATGAGTGCTAGATCTGATTTAACCCCGCTTAGAGCACTTGAAATTTCCACCTCACGCATAACTGAAATAAATTACGCTATTTTGTCTTAAATAATTCGGTTTCATACATTAAACAGATATTATGCAATTCCTAGTTCGTTGAGGTAATGCATGGCTCCTTGGCACACTATAGTGAGCCGCCACTAATTGTACGCTAAATCTGTTGGAGCAAATAATGCATATAATTATGCATCAATTTCATTACTATCTTGTCTGGCAAAAATATTTGAACAAATTATATACACGAAATTATTTAATCATTTCAAATTAGTGGTAAATAAGTGTTAATACAGATTTGTAACTAGGCGATCAATACAAACAAATTTAATAGTATAGTCTGGGTCACGTATACCTGTGTATAATTCATTCTGAAAATTACACTGATTAAGATTAGGCAAAGTATGCCTTTTTTTGTTAATGTGGTCACCGGTAGATGTCGCCAATTTCGCTCACTTTGGAAACTTTCAATTAAAACTGGATCAAGTCAAATAATGGTTTCGAATTTTAGGGCGTTTACTATTCTTAGCCATCACGCTTCATGTTAAGAAAGTGTTAAAATCGGAGAAATACAGTATTGTAATTACATTTGGATTCAATTCAAAGATGTTAAATTGGAATAGAATAGAGGTCTGCAAAAAAACTTTTTGAGATATTATGTAATTCGTGTAAACAAAAGTGATTTTACAATGTACAGCATGTGAAAATTCAACAATTGTCTCTTTCCGATCCATATTTCTTTGACATGTTCATCGTCCAACTTTGCAGTGTTTCGCCAGACCAGTTCAATAGCGTTAAACTGGCAATGCTATGAGGGCAACCGTACAACTTTGTGTTCGCAATTACTGGTAAGTTCATCGCTTTGGATTTACATTTTCCGCAACTAATTGTTATAATTCTTTTTATGAACATGCTAGATTCGTAGGAAATATTGTGCTATAGTAAGTTTCCTCTTTATTTTTGTGGTATTCTTTTAATAAGCGTACACGATTGGCGAGAATATGAGTTGCTTAACTAAACCTGTCCTACCATCATCCAAATGTAAGCAAAAACCAATGGAATGTGAAGGAGGCCTTAAACTAGAGGTACTAGGTTTAAAATTTCACATTCGGTTATCTAGGAACACAAAATGTGTAAGTACAGGTTCTGAACATGTTTTTGCTCTCATTTTAAATGCATTTCATAAATTTTGCTCTTCACAGCATCTTTCACGTAGTCATCTAATTTTACAGACTTGCTCTTTGAACGTCTTCTTTGTTTAGCTAGTCACTGTGGAGGTTCATTTTCTTTTTGGGTTTCTGTCACTCGTTTTCTTATAGCACTAACTGCATTTATCACAGGCTTCCGTGGTTAGTTGCAATTAATCCTTTCACGTAGCTTTGATAATGTTGTGAATGTCAATGTACCTACCTGTATAACAAGTCAAATGGAACCATTACCCCATGGTTATCCCGTTATTTTTCAAAATAATTAAAGGCGTTCATTACAAGTAGCTGCGTGTGAAACTTGAAACGCTTCTTTCGTAGTATTTTTAACCTAGAAATAAAATTGTTATAATTTACCGATTAAACACAGCACAGGCGAAAGTAGTTAAAAAAACTGTTTTTATTCTAATAAGTTAAGTAAAAATGAGGGATAACACAAGATGACAGATAATTTTGACGGCTATTTCATTTTGTAATGTGCGACAGACATTTTAAAGCCTTATCGGAAACTGTACAGCAGACTTAAGTTGAGATACGCCATCCTTTTCTAACAACATGTAGTATTAAGAGAGAGGCAGTAAACTGTTATTATAACGTTTTACGTCGATGAGTCATACACGAGTATACGTGACCCAGACTTTATCTTAGGACTTTGTAAATACAGTTCTGAAGAGGAGTGGTCCAGTTGACGTAATACGTACAGGTTTTGCAAAGGCGTTCGATAAGGTTAAACACGATATATATATATATATATATATATATATATATATATATATATATATATATATATATATATATATATATACAAAAAGTAGTTGCTTTGAATGCATCACCTCAATTAGTCAATTTAAAAGGTAGATAAATATACATTGTAGCTATAAATGAACATTTTCTGAATACTTCGTGGCCAGTTCTGGTAGTCCTCAAGGGAGTAAGTTGAGACCTTTGCTATTTCTGGCATTTATAAATGTCTTACCTGAAATATTTAAACGTTGCCACACACTGCTATTTGCAAATGATCTAAAGATGTTCAGAGAGGTAAAAAATAAGCATGATTGTGAACAATTGCAATTAGATATGGATTTATTGGTGACAGGAAAGAAATAATCTGTTTAAATCTACCAGCTATTGTTGAAAACACAATTAGCTTTAATAATCGTAACAAGTTATGTAGCTTTTTCGTTTTTGGATTTTTTAATGGTGTATTTAAATTATACAATCTAAACGTTTCGATAACACGTACAGTTATCTTCGTCAGTAGTAATATTTGTTAAAATTGTTGTAAACAATTTTGACAAAATTATTTACGCGAGAAGGGCCTTGTCTTGTATTCGAACTTTTCCCACAGAATTGCGTAAGAAGTCGTAAAACCTTACGTACGTACAATGTAACATCAAAAACTTATCGTATACCATTGTTTAATACCACACTCACAGTTTTATACAATTTCTGACTATATTAATTTATACACTAGGTCACTATTCTTGTCTATATTACCATTAAATCATTTGTCCATGTACTACGTTTGCCAATCATCAAAGTACTGTCATCTCACTTAAATGATTACCTTTTCATTATTGAATACGTTCCATAAGTGAAAATAGGAGCAATCCTGTTTATTTCCAAATAAATAAAAAACTGTAATGCTCAGCCACCATTAAGTACGTGCTTCCCATTCTTTGGTTACTATCGGTTCTTACAGAATACGAATAGAACTGTGCTTGAAATTAAAAAATAAGTAAGTAAACTCTATGTGCCTGTGCCACCGGAAAGAATCCAATATGTAACATGTTTGACAAGTAGCACACTAAGTGTCTGTGAAATGTATCGTCCCAGCTGTACCCTTGGCATTTATTCAAGTTTTTAACAAAAAATTCTATTTCAAACATACACCATTTCAAAATATATATTTTTTTCTAACTTTAAGAAATGTACCAAAAGTGTAGGTTACAGCTGTTAGTATATTTGCTATGTGTTGATACATTACATAAAATAGATGTAAAGAATGGGGAAGAGGTCATGGTGAAATGGTTCTCCAGCTATAAAATGGAGGTGCTATGGTTGTCTACAATTTGGTCATGTGAAGTACCTTTGCCAAAATAACACTTACACACACGTGAGAGCAGTAGAATTAAAGGTGCAAAAACCAGCATAAGAAGATTGGGATTTGCTTAATTTAAATAATGTTAGATTTGATGTGCATTCTTCATGTAGTATAGCATTAAAAAATAGCACTAAATTGGTACATTTCGGGATACTGGTGCATGTGTTAATTCCTGTTACCTATAAGTCAATATACTGAGGTAGTAGTTGAATGTGTGTAACAGTAATGGTAACCATGACTTATTTTTAAGTCAGTTAAAGAGTTTACGTCATTGTTAGATCGAAATTGGCTATAGTGATTTGTTAGAAACAAATAGTTTAGTAGAAGGTGTTGAATTTAGCTTCTTTCCAGTGATTTGGAGAAGATTACACTATTTTTCTTACGCTTTATGTGGACATGTTTAATGTCTAATAAAACACTATTTTGTTTAACATATTATATATTTGAAAATGAAAATCACTCGTCTGAACGGCGTGAGAACGTTTTTATGAATGCGAACATTTTTTATAATGCCGCATCCCCTCCACTATAGCGCCATTGAATGGCGCAAAACGTACACAATTCAAATATTACCGGAAGGGTTTGATAATAAATATAACAATATTTTTGAACAAAATATATGCAGCCCTATTAAAGACTTCGAAGTCAGGATTATTACTAGAGGTGAAGTGAAATCAAATATCAAGAAACAGATTCGTGATCTGTACTGTTAATAGAGTGGTAAATACCGACTTTCCATTTCAGAAGATATATTCGCCAGATTGACGGGTGGCAAAGTTTTTACCGTGGAATATTTATCCGGCGCCTATCAGCAGGTTATGGTGCATGCCGATTATGAGAGGTATTCTGCTATTAACACTGATGTCGGTATGTTGCAGTACACAAGACTAACATGTGGAATAGCTTGCGATCCTGCAATCTTCCAGTCAATTATAGGCCAAATGTTGGCTGAGATTCCCAAGGTTAGTTGTTAAAATGATATCTTAATAACCGATGAGTCCTTAGTTGATGCTCGTAGTACAGTAGAAAGGGCATTGCAACGATTTGGCAGCTATAACGTAAAAGTCAATGTAAACATGTGCCTGTTCTTTAGCAAATGTGTTGCACACCTAGGACATATGACTAGTTTAAAAGAGATAAGAGAGATTGCATGCGAGAAAATGTGCACTAAAACCAGAAAATGTCACCAAATTACGTGCTGATTTAGGGTTGATTAATTACTATAATAAATTTGTACCCATGTTATAGTCGCAACTGTATCCTTCGTTTACACTCAATTAAATAAGTTTTATTGCATTTCCATTAATTAAAGAACTATACTCATGCAAAATCAAGTGTATCAACACATAAAACGATAGTAATTTCATGTGATGCCAGCTGTTATGGTATTAAGCCATATTATTAATGATGTAGAAAAACCAGTAAGTTTTGTATCAAGTAAATTATCAACGGAGTTACTCTCAATTGGAAATAGAGTGTTTAGCATAATTTTCTCAATTCAAAGTTTTCACAAATATATAAATAAATACCCTTGATTATGTATCTACTCAAGGGCAATACTTTTGAAACGTACGCAAGCAGGATTGTTAGGTGGAATATCATTTTATAAGTATATTATTATCAAATAGAGTATCGTAAGGGATCTAGATTATTTCAGACAGACATGTTTTACTGAAATAGATTCTAGTGTTAATTGGCTGAATTGATCTGACGAACTACCTTTATCATGTGAAGATATTACCAAAGTATCAAATTAAAATGCAGTATTGATTAAAATAATCAATTGTGTTAAAACAGGGTGACCATCTATAGTAGCTCCTGAGTTAAAGCAATATTTTATTAAGAGGCATGAGTTTTCAGATGAACGAAATTGTATAATGGATGCAGCAAAAGATGTCATTCCAATAGTATTACAAAAAAGGAGGCTTGTATTAATTTATGGAAATCATAGTTAGGTCAAAAATGTTGGTCAGATCCATTTTTTGGCGGCCAAATTTACCGCATATTGAATTCATGATTAACAATTGTGAAGTATGTTGTTTTAACCAAAGAGATCACGAAAATCCCTTGATATCTTAGCCAAATGAGGAGGATGGATTTCGAAGTGTTCACTTAGATTTCTTTCATAGAAGTAATGTTCACTTTTCGTTAGTAGTAGATAGTAAGTCATAAGGTACTAATATCACGTAAACAGTAGAAAAATAAAAAATTTCGTTGGTCTATATGGCCCTTCCAAGCACTATTGTTAGCCATACCATTCGAACGAATTATTCGCTTTTGTCAAATAAATGGCATAAACCTGTTAAAAACCATCACCGTTAGACAGTAAAGAGCGCACTAAAGAAGTTTTGTCAGAACTCCTCACTAACATTGCAACAAGTTCTAATTTCTTATTTGGTCACCGTAACACACCAACTACTTCATCACTAAGACCATATGAATAAATCTTTAAATAAAACTAAAAACGCGCCTTAACTTATTAAAACCTCGTCAGAGGTATTTTCGGCGGAAGAAAAATCTGAGATGGTATATTTGAGCACTATTGTAAAAATAAATAGTTAGAAGATATGACTAAGATGGTTCTGCCTCATATTTAGTTAAAGTACAGTGCATCCTATTTTGGTTGAGACAGCCAAGTATCTCGGTTGTTGATGAAGATGAAACCTTGCGGTTTTCGCGGTCCTGTGCCACTTTTTTGTGAAAGTCAAGATGTCCTGAACGGATTTTTCCTAACTTCTTTCATTCATAAGTTACAGGGCGTTTTTGAAAATTCACACTTTTTGGACCCCTTCCATATCTACGAAGTTTCTCAGCGATAATGTCAAATTGAAAACTTATCCCATAGAGAATTTTATGTAGAATTCAGTGGGGCACTTAATTTTTTTTTCGGGGGTAGGGTTATGGAGATACGACTCAAACTTATGATTTTTTCAATAGAACACCCTGTATTTTATCACCTCATTAAATTCCTTTTTTCCTTCAAAATGATATATAATATATAAACATAAATTCTTCAAAAATGCTCCATAATCACTAAAACATTAATTTTTAATAGTAGGCTATGGATTTATCATACAAAAAAAGTTCAAATTGAAGAAATACTACTTGTGATTTTTCCATGAAAGGAACAAGAACAATACTAACATCAATTCACTAAAAAAACACTAAACGTAGGTAACTAATAGCAACAAATAAATAGTAATAAAAAGTTCATAATGTAGAATAAGCAACTAATTAAATATTTACTCATACTATTTCATTTCGAAATTATTCGGTAACTTATTCATTGAATTGTTCAAGTTGATGTCCATTTTCCCTAACACACAATTGAAACAATTTCTTAATACGTCTTATTGCATTTAAAATTATGAAAGGCCGATTTTGTAAATTGTGGAAAACTGCCTCTGTTGTTGCACAAAGTTCTTCAATATTATTGTGCCTCTTACCGTATATTTTATTTTTCAAAAAACCCCACAAAAAAAATCCAACACTGACAAATCAGGTAACCTTGCAGGCCAACTAATGGGTCCATTTGTTCCAATCCTATGGTCCTGGAAAGTTTCTTCTAAAAACGACACAATCAACCTCGAATTGTGGGCAGGGGCACCGTCTTGTTGGAAGTAAATGGCATTAAGATAGGCGAGGGGAACATTCTTCAGGAATTCTGGTATTACTTCTTCTAAAATTGCCAAGTACCTATTCGCGTTGAGAGCCCCTTCAAAAATGCGGTATTTTATTGATGTCCCCAATAAGAAACAGGCTACATTAAAACCAAATCGACCCCGTTGTTGTTGCTCAAAGATTAGGTGTTGGTTTTCATCATATCAGTGCCTTGTATTTTGCCTGTTAAATAAACCGGCACTGCTTATATGGGCTTCGTCTGACCATATGACTTTACTCGCAAAATTATTGTCCCTTCGAGTTTGGTTCAAAAACCAATTACAGAAATTCACACGCCTCGTTGCACCACCAGGGTATAAATGCTGGACAATATTCACTTTGTAGGGTTTCAATTTGTGTTTTTTTTAAATCCTTTGTACCCGTAATCGGGGAACGCCAGTGTCATTTTCTAACTTCGTACAAGAAGTCTGAGGAGAGACACGGACGCTGGCTAAGACAATTATTTCATCCACTTCATTATTTTCCTTGTTATACGTCTTGGGTCAGGGTTTAGAATACGCACCATAATTTAGTAGATCATTCTTTAGTCGTAATATCGTTGCTCGACTAGGTTGACGCCTCTCTGTTATCTAACGTTTTAAAAACAATATGTCATATAATGTCTTATTGTAAATTACTAGTTTACCTGTTTAAACATAATTCTAATGCTTCGTCAACATTTTCATGGCATTGATTGAAACATTGTATGATATCATACTTTTCGTTGTTCTGAAAAAGTCTTTCAACCGTTATAAAATTTCACAAATTAACAAAATCGCCAAACACAAACACAATAAAACGCATCAAAATTTATCATCATGACAGCAGATGTGTTGATTTCTCCACAGTCACTTGATAAAACAATGCTCCAAAAGTCAACAACAGTCTTTGTAGCATCCATAACCTACTGTAAAAAAATCACAAATAATAATAATAAGTAAAACTTTGAAATCCATGGCACTCTATTAAAATTCAATGTTTTAGTAATTTTGGAGCATTTTTTAAAACTTCATGTTTATATATTACATATCATTTCGAAGGAAAAAAAATAAGTAATTTAATGAGATAATAAAATACAGGGTGTTGCATTGAAAAAATCATAAGTTAGAGTCTTATCTCCATAACGATACCCTGAAAAAAAAATTGAGTGCGCCCCTGGATTCTACGTAAAATTCTCTATGGGACATGTTCTCAATTTGACATTATCGCTGAGAAACTTCATAGATATGGAGGGGATCGAAAAAGTGTGAATTTTCAAAAACACCCTGTAATTTATAAACGAAAGAAGTTCAGGCCATCTTGAGTTTCACAAAAATCTGGTACAGGACGGCGGAAACCGCAAGGTTCTATCTTCAACAACAACCGAGATATCTGGCTGTCTCAACCAAAATGGGATGCACTGTACAAACTAATATATATATATATATATATATATATATATATATATATATATATATATATATATATATATATATATATTATATACAGGGTGGATACTCTAAGTGGAATAAATTCTGTAACTCAAAGAGGTGAAGTCCGAGAGAAAATTCATGATAAGCATCCTTTATAGTTGTTTCTAGCCCTTAATCTGGGGGTTACAGTTTCTCCATATATCCCCCCGTGGGGGTGAAGCTACCCCTAACTTTTTTTTTTCAAATGTAAGGGTAGGTCAAGTGATACACCGTGTGAAAGCTTGTATTAAGAGGAATACAACGCAGTATTTATTTTCTCAAAATTTTAAACCTTATTTTGTTGAACAAAAAAATCAAACAACTCAACAATAATAAACAAATAAGCGCACTCTCTTAGCAAAGGAAGTTTCATTTGAGAACTTTCTTAAACTAAACTACGATTTAACTACTTCTCTGCAAAACAATATTTTCTCATGGGGTACATTCATAACTTTAAAGATGTTCAAAATCGTATCCGTTTGTTGCTTGACAAAGACCTAATCGGTGATAAAAACCGTTTCTCACGTTTTTAAACATGTCTTGTGGAATATTTCTGATTTCTGCAGTAATTCTGTCCTTCAGATCCTTAAGGTCGGTCGATAATGTAGCATAAACCTTACTCTTCAAATATCCCCATAAAAAAGTCAAGGGGATTAAGTCCGGGCATCGTGTTGGCTATTCAAGTGCACCTCTTCGACCAATCCATCTATTTGGAAAAATTTGATTTAAATAGTTCCGTACTGGCAATGCATAGTGCGGTGGAGCACCATCTTGCTGAAACTAAATTCTCTCATCCAAGTTATTTCGATTGTTGTTTGGAAATAGAACCCTTAAAGTTGGGAGCAGAGTTTCTCGCATCCAATGGGGGTTGTGGTCAGACCAATAACGACAATGGTGATGATTCGCTTCACCATGCACAGAGAAAGTAGTCACCCGAAAAGAGAATCCATTCCAACTGTATGTCACCATGGTCAATGAAGTCCATCGTTCGTTCACAAAACTCAATTCTTCGGTCTGGATCTTCATCAGTCAACTCTTGTAGCATTTGCATCTTGTAAAGGTTCATCTTTGCAGTTTTTAAAACCTTTAAAACAGTTCTATGACTGACCTCATTATCCCCTAATTTCCGAAATGATGGGGTTTTCTTGAATAGCCAACAAAACGTTCAGCATTGTATTTTCATCAACTGCCTCTCTTCTTTGTCTTGGCAGATTCCTGACGTGACCCAATTCTCTACAGCACCTTTCTATTTTGCTATTCTATTGTGCCTTGAGAAAACCATGGTAAATCGGGATGATTTGCTTGAAATAATTCAGCTACCTCAGCTTGAGTGCGACTTCAGTCACCATATCCGATCATCATTAATATCTCAATGCGAAGGGCTTCCGTTAAATAAGTCATGCTAAATAATTTACAACGATGTGATTTAAAAACTACATTAGAGGAATTATTTACTTAAATAAAAGAGCAAAGAAAAATACAAGGAACAGACAATATTGTAATTTACTAATGTAGTCGCTAACAAATCAAGCAGGTAACTAAAATCCAGACAAAACACAGAAGATTAAGAGCGTTTTTCATCAACGATAAGACCTGGCTTTCTGAGATAATAAATGCACGTTATCAATACGGCGCATTCTTATCTACCGACCATTCAAGCATTGTCGAAATTAAAAATTATTTAGTGAGTGTAAGAAACACAGAAGATGAAGATTTTTTCCTTCAACGATAAGATCAGGCTTGTTCCGATAATAAATGCATGTTATAACTACGATACATTTTTACCTACAGCCATTCCAATTATTTTCGAAAGTTGTTCATTCAGGTTTTTTTACTTTATTTTTCAAATGCCCGAGAAAATAAATACAGCGTTGTATTCCTCTTAATACAAGCTTTCACACAGTGTATCACTTGACCTACCCTTACATTTGAAAAAAAAAGTTAGGGGTGGCTTCGTCCCCGGGGGTGGATATATGGAGAAACTGTAACCCGGAGATTGAGGGCTGGTAACAATTGTAAAAAATCCCTATCATGATTTCTCTCCCGAACGTCACCCCTTTGAGTTACATAACTTATTCCACTTAGGGTATCCACCTGGTGTATATATATATATATATATATATATATATATATATATATATATATATATATATATATATATATATATATATATATATATATATATATATATATATATATTATAATATATATATATTATATATATGCATGTGGTATAACAAACAATGTTGCGCCACAGGTTGAGGTGGGATGTACCTGCAGAATCTCAAAGAAGAGTACCTATAGCAAAAAACGTCAGTGCCCTAAGCGTCTGTATCTTGAATGTAGGAAGTATTAAGCATTGATATACGCTATTCAAACGATCAGACGTTGTACGTCATAGCTTAAAACTTACTAAATCAATGACGTGGTAATCAGCGTTGTCAAGAGCACGTGTAAGGCAATTTAAAAGAAATAGGTTAAGTGCGTACCGGTGAATTTAACAAATGAGTTTATGTTCACACTACGTTTTAAGCTTTAAATACGTACTGCAAAGTGTGCGACAAGGATAAAATATGGTTGCAAACTCTACACGATTAATGGCTTTTATTACCAACTGTACTTACGATGACATTTTGGCTTTAATGCAAATTTTATTAAATTTTTATATTAAATTAGAATTATAGTATTGGTATACGATTAATGACGTCCAACAGCTGGTGACTTGAATAAGGTATATATAATTTTAGTCTTTAGTTAGTTGGTAGGTTTTCGTTATTGAGCTTATTTATTTCTACATGATTATCCTAAAACATTTTATACAATTTATACAAGTAAGTGTTTTTATTAAACGTAAACGCAACAATGTTCATGTAATGTTTCTGAAGAAATATCTCGGAAACATGGATGGCGATTGTGACTGAAATATTTCACTTTTATTTTCAGCAACGTTTCAATTTTTACGTTTCAGAAGGAGAGCATTAAATATTTGTGATTGAAATGTTTCTATAGCAGTTTCTAAAATGTTCCTTTGTTTTCACGTCTTGCTTCTGAGTTATATGAGAAATATTTCTTTACATTGTGGAAGGATTATGGTGCTCATACACGAATTTTAGTAACAAATCATTTTTTTTTAATAAATCGCACATTTACATTTCTTTTGGTACAGAATTATGACAATAGTTACCAACCTTAATAATGGAATAAATTAACTACACGATTCTCTTATTGGCCATGTCTTAAGTATCCTACATTATAGAGAGCAATTTAAAATGCTTTCTCTATAAGGTGTTTGTGAACAATAAAACCAAAAACTACAGCAATTAGTTTGTTGCTAGAAAATTATAGTTATGTATCAACTTATTGAAACATTTTACAATAACAATGAACTTAGCATGGCTTAACATCACAAAGTGTTACAACTTCTAGAGTTTCTTGGATATCATTTAAACCATCAAAACTTTATAACTCTTTGGGCTGATATCTAGAAAATAAAATCGCTATAAAACAACCACTAGCGTCTTTCAAATAAAAATGTTTTGTTAGTGGTTTTGCGAGCATCTCTTTAACTTGCTGACGCTCAATTTTTCTTTCTGTTTTAAAAGTTGACCTCCGCGTCGAACAATGTGAGCAAACACCAAGTACGCCTCACCAACATACGTGGGCTTTTCGGATTACGATTTTTCCTTTAAATAGTTCCTTTTTTCAAAAATAATGACTTCACATACTTGACAACTACAAGCGAAGTAATCTAATGTTTTAAGTATTGTATACCTACCTATACTTCATTCATAAAAACTATTCATCCTGATTTATAAAACCATTCTTAAAAAGTATGTAGGAGCAATGTGGTCTGATTCAGTTTATTAGTTTTTGTTCCGCGAAAATATTTATTTATGGCTTTTTCTAGCGTTTTCTATTTTGGTTGTGTAACGCTAGCCGAAGATAGATTAAGATGTTTTAGATGAGAATTTTCTGGGAAGACTGTCAAAATTTTGTAAAATCCTTAAAAAAGACTGAATAATGACGTCACATTGTGAGGTTACAGTAATGTTTTATTTGAGTTGATCTCGAACAAATTACTGTATTGTAGGTAAATTACTAGTAAATATTTGTACGGGAATTAAAAAAAATTAATTAATTAAAAAAGTGGCACAATTTGTTTAATTTGTGCATAATATCTCAATACAAAGATTATCGGATGTTTAACTAATTCTAAACTAACCTGGGTGAACTCAATAGAAGTTATGGAACACTTCCGATACATATTCGCCCCTTCTAATTTGCTATACATCGTAGTACACATAATATGTTACTACACACTTTATTGTAAAATTAAGCAAAGTCTACAATAACCATGACGAACACAATAAAAGTTGTAGAACACTTCCGATACATATTGTGACTGTTGCAGATTTATATATTTTAATTTATAAA
>JARFJB010002069.1:252500-270000 GCA_036346205.1 Vesta saturnalis
ATTATCCTGATTAAGACAGCTGTCATCTGTATTCCAGTCAGTGTCCAGATGCAAAATTAAACCATCATCGGTTTTTAATTCGAAAAGCCTGTATTTCGTATCCAGGATACATAATAAAGTATCACAACCCGCTTCCCGAAGGAATAAATAAATAAATTTCTATAACGTAGAAGTTCCAATCTAATTTCTCAAAAAGAATCCCGTTTCGTATAATATTTTATTTCCATTAAGCGATAAAAATAATTAATCCCATATAATATAAAATATAAACTCCTGTAATCTATTTTAATGAACACATTATAAAATTTCTTAAAAGTGGTAAAACACCAGCATCTATAATATTAAATTCATCCATGCTAGAATGTATGAACTTTTTCATGATACCTCCTTTGCATAATTAAAAATAGTTATTGCAAAACCCCGAAATACTAGATTGCTAAATAAATAAATATTCATTCGTTTTAAAAATCAGATACCAATAACATCTGCTGAGCTAGAGACATACAAAGTCATTGTACTCATAAAAGCGCGTTATGAGTCCTTTGTTAAATTATGAGTTTATATTTATAGAAACATTCTCTTATATACGAGCTTTTGGATCGTTTAAAATTAAAGTTCGTAGAATATAATGTAAACCCAATGTATTGATTTTCTTTATGAGTGAACTATTTTAATTGATTTGCGTACGACTTCAATTACTAAACAAATATATGAGATCAACCAGGGGAATTGCTATTTTAGAGCGCGTTCTATATATCAATTATCCATTCCACAGACAACCCATTTCCAGGAGGATCATTACCAATCTCCACGTTTCTAATCGCTGTAAAGAGATAGCTTTAAGTATTGTTATCTAAGTTATATATAAAGTTTAGGTTAAGTGGAGTATTAGCAGATTTAAGCAAAGTATTTAGATTTATAACAAATAGGCAATAAAATTAGAGTGTTTTGTTACGATCGTGAAGATGTCAATGATTATGCGAATCCATCCCATGTTCGACGAAGCTATACCGGGCCAAAGCAAATAGCTTAGTAAACAGTAAACGTGCCACTTTTCTTTATATAGAGAGAGGGCTTACAAGATTGACTGCTGAAAAGGTGCTATAGATATTATAAAGGAACAGAACATAAGTGGATGTACTTCGTCTTCTAGTAGGGTAAGGAGATTCTTAAGTATAATTTTTTCCTTAATGTTGAAATTAACTAGGCAAGTCCTAATACTAAAGGAATTATTTAAATTTCAATTTGTTTATTAATGTGTGTTTGCATCGCATACTAAGTGGATTAATACTATCGAAGAAATGATCTTATCTATTATACAGGGTCAGAGTTCAAGTGAAAACAAGCATTAGAGTACGATCGCATAAAAAGAATTAAATAATTACACTAAACATTATATTTGCTTACCTTAAGGGCCAATTCTCATAAGAAAGATAACATTTTATCTGTGTTAGCGAAACTGCAGTTTGTATAAATTCGCACATATATCCATACTTGTGAATACAAATAGGTATTAAGCAATTTACATCTATAGGGTGTATCTATTTTAATCACAGTTACTGACAATAACGAATTAATTAATAATTTACACTTATAAACAACCATTAAGAACTAGCTAAGGTAACAATTATTTAATAAAATGTATTTAACAGAAATTTTAGTAAGAATTGTGCAGCACAAAGCATTACAAAATGATACATCACAAACTTGGTAAAGTCTGCAAGAGTATGAATCTAAAGGTAAACGTAGGTAAACCGAAGGTGTCAATATGTCATAATTAAATAAATGCTGTAAGCATGAATTTTTTTGCGGAACGTATGTTGTAAAGCAAGAATAGATAGTGAGGAATGAGCGCTGCGTGGAAAAGCTGCTTCGTTGATTTGGCCAGATTAAAAAAATGAATGAGGAACGACTTGTGGCATGACAGACCTCGTGTGATTGAATTCAGTGGAAAACGCGACGAGAAGAAAGATATGGCATAAAAGGAATTAGAATCAGTGCGTAAAGTTGAAAAAGCGAATGAGGTGTTCAAGAAGAGGATGAAATGGAGAAAATTTGTTCATGGTAAGTATGTATAATAGACAGAATACGGTTTCAGTTTCCCCGTAAGTGAATGACATTATAGATATGTATGTATGTTTTTAATAGGGGTTTAACTAGGATGATTTCATATAGAATATGTATTTTTTAATCTGGTATTGTGATATTGTTTTTAAAAGAAGTAAACAAACTATCATTCTTGAATAATTTTCTTCAAATTTAAGAAGTAAATGTTGAAACCGTTGTATAGGGGACTTAGTATACGTGGATTTAATGTTGTAGATTACAATACTAAAGTCCTAAAGGTAATCTTATGTCGATACATTAATATTCTATGTAGGGTTAGGGTCTAACGTAGTATCCGTCGATAACCAATTATCGTTCATGGCCATGCCATTCTATGAAGGACGTTTGCATAATCTGTCTTTGTATCCGTAGGTAGGTACCATATATATACATCTTCTACTAAAAGCCTGGTGGACCCACGTAGATATACCAATATTGCCTTACCTACTTTTTATTTACGAATGAGTTTATATTTATTACTTAATGGTATGAATATCAAATTGTAACATTATTACCAAATAGTTCACAACAGTTGCTAAAATCTTACAAAAAAACTTAAGTTAATGTAAATAGTTCCACTTACTGTAAGCAACATTCCAAAATTAACGTGAAACAATTTACACGCTGTAATGCTTAATTTATGTTGCATTAAACTCAAAATAACTTTTTTTATCTAAAAAAATATTACAACACTGATATTATTACGAAAAATTTATGTGTACTTACCGTACTTGTGTATTTTATGTTTTTGGGAGTGAATTTGAGTTCACAAATGACGTGGACTGTGGAATTTGCCTAAAATTTGATGTTTTCTATTTTTACGACAGATAAAAGCAATTGAATGACGAACGTGTTAAATAGTAATTGTATCACACAAAGAAGAAACAGTGATGTGATTAAAAAAAAACAAATCAATATTTACTTCAAAGTATCAAATTTTGCACAATCAGGAGGGTTCTGAAACTACGGGAACAAATCAGCGGTATCTCAGTTTTGTTTTTATTTATTACCTATACAAGAAGTTTCCTTTCTTAAAAATGGTAATCAATGTGTGGTTTCTAAACATTTCTAAGTCTATGATACCGTCTTCAACAAAACCACGTACCCATAGTTTACTGTTATAAACAGTACTTCTACTACAAGTAAATTAAAATTACACCATTCTCCCCTAACACGTCTATTCTAGAACGACAGTAGATTGCAATAGAAGACAAATTTACTTAAAGGCGCTAAGCTACAGAAGTTAAGGCTATAAAACTAAAGTGCAGTAACCATTTAAAATTTTAAAACGAGGTAATCAGCGACTTAAAGTAATCATTAAATAACGATTTGGAGTTCTGAAAGCAGTCAAGTAGTTACAGTTCCTAGTGAGTAACACTTTAAGGTTCCCAAACTGCTCAAACAGTTAAGGTTCTAACTCAAAAGTAGATAGGTAACAATTTAAGGTTCTAAAAAAGGAAATAATGAAGTAGATAAAGTTCAACGATAGGTTCTAATGCTAAATCACTTACTTAAGGTTCTACGGTACAAAAAGATTCAACTGAAGTACTTCTGTAACTATTATACTTAGCCGCCTTCTAAAAACCTTCAAAAATGTTATGCGCCATAGTATCTCTAATGGTACCTCATTAGATCTATATTTTCAAGATCACTTCGGATGAACCACTCAATTATAGGTCAACTTTATCTTCGGACACTGAATGTCTGAAGGTAAAGTTAACCGTTGTTGTTGTCGCCACTACTTTACTACTAACATGATACAGTTTAGACGGTAACTTTTTGATAAAACCTCTGGAACACTTTGATTTTCAATCAATCGAATATTTTCGTTTAATCATCGCAACGCTTTCATTTTTGATATGATACCCATCTTAAGATCTAATTTGTTGTTTCCACACAAATCGTTAGCCTCTAGAAATGGCATTCAACTGCCGGGTATACTACAATAGACATTGAAACCAAAATGTTGGAGCCTAATAGTCACATACGTACATACGTACATACGTACACACGTACATACGTACATACGTACATACGTACATACGTACATACGTACATACGTATACGTACATACGTACATACGTACATACGTACATACGTACATACGTACATACGTACATACGTACATACGTACATACGTACATACGTACATACGTACTACGTACATTGAACCGTACATACGTACATACGTACATACGATACTACATTACGTACGAATCGCTACATACGTCACTACGTACATACGTACATACGACTCATACACGTACTGTACATCGTACATACGTACATACGTACATACGATGATCATATCGTACATACGTACATACGTACATCATACGTACATGCGTACATACGTACATACGTCATACGTCACATACGTACATACGTCATACGTACATACGTACATACGTCATGCATACGTACATACGCACGTACATACGTACATACGTACAGGTACATACAGTCATCGTACATACGTACATACGTACATACGTACATACGTCACTACATACGTACATACGTACATACGTACATCGTACATACGTACATACGTACATACGTACGTATACTACATACGTACATACGTCATACGTCATACGACATACGTCATACGTACATACGTACATACGTACATGACGTACATACGAGACGTACATACAACGTACACGATACATGCTACATACGTACGTCATACATACGATACTACGTACATACGTACATACGTACATACGCATACGTACATACGTACGTACATCTGCTACATCGTAGCGTAACATACGTACATGCTACGCATCGTACATACGTACATACGTACATACGTACATACGTAGCTACATGCATCGTACATACGTACGCCATGACATCGTACATACGTACATACGTCACTACATCGTACATCGTACTACGTACATACGAATACGTAGCATACGTACATCGCAGTCATCGTACAATACGTACTCGTACATACGTCATGCATACGTACATCGTACATACGTACATACGTACATCGTACACTACGTACGACATCGTACATCGTACATCGTACATACGCATCGTACTACGATCACGACTCGTACATACGTACATACAATCACATGCATACGTACATCGTACATACGTACATACGTACACTACGTACACACGTCATCGTACACTACGTACATACGTCACACGTACACGTACACGTACACGTCACAGTACACACGTCACACGTACACACGTACACGTACACGTACACGTACACACGTACACGTACACACGTACACGTACACGTCACACGTACACACGTCACACGTACACGTACACACGTACACGTCATACGTACACGTACATACGTACACGTACAGTACGTACATACGCATCATACGTACATACGTACATACGTACATACGTACATACGTACATACGTACTACGTACCATACGTACATCGTATACGTACATCGTACAGCGTACATACGTACATACGTACATACGTACATACGTACATACGTACATACGTATATATGTACATACGTACATACGTACATACTTACATGCGTACATACGTACATACGTACACACATACTCATTTGACATACTTACTATGTCTGCTATCTCGCGCTCTCGACGGTTATTCAATACGATACTGTGGTCTTTTTCAGTCATATCCGGGGTAGTAGCAGTTATTGGACGTCCACTACAGGATTCATCATTTGTGACACAACCACGCTTAAATTCGGTAATCCAGTTTTTAACATTGAAAACCAAGGAGCGGATTCCAATAATGTTGAATTCACCTCTACTTTAATTTCGGTTGGTGTTAATCTATTCAGATCATTGCACTCAGCTTGGATTTTCCCATTCCTCACAAAACCACACGAGACGTTGAATTTGACATAGTGTCAGAAACGAATTGACAGATGGATTAATCTATTAAAAGACGATTCTACATAATGGTAAAAAATATTCTTCCGAATTTGCGCTACCTCTCTCTTAAGCCACGCAGTTACCGAACAATCCTCGTATCTTAATATTAATTAAGATTGTGCAATTTTAAGGTAGGTAACAATTTATAAAGGTGATTTACTAAATAACACGTTTGTTTAAAAAAGTATGATAAAAAAAAATACTTACAGTATTACACATGAACGTAGAACTGCATGTAATAAGACACATCTCCAAAATACTGACGAACAAAGATGGAATGGTAACATAGGCATATGCATTATACTTCTGAAAAGTATTCGTAACACAAATGTAGAGTAATAAATAACCCTGTGTTATTATTACCCCAAAAGTAAGGATTATATTGACCAGTAATACAAACGAAAATAATTTATTTACGGATTTTCCCAAAAATACCAAGCGCTTATGTAATTCTATGAACATAGTTATTTCTTCACATATCATACCACCACACAGTATCTTTTCACTTGATTCCAAATCTTCAATTTTCGCTTTAATTAAATTATTTAGAATACTCAATCTAGATTCAATAAGATTCGTCCAAGAGTAATATTGCTTATTAATCGTACCACTAACTGCAAAAGCAATAATTTGCCCTAAACGTTCTTCTACATAAGACTGATCAAGTGTGCGGTAAAATATAAACGCAAAGAAGGTAGTGTCAAGCGCAATAAAAAAAATAGTTCTTAGTTTTATCTTGCGATTGCACTTTGTAATTTGTGGTAATTGATCCATTTGATGCAAGATTTTATCAATAGTGCTTAATTCGTGCCATACACTTTTATTATTTGTACCAAAGAAGTGGATGAATGCAACAACACTAATTGCTGTTAAATATTCACCGTAATAAAATATTTTCATAGAGAGTAACACTATCAGTGAATTTTTAAATCCTTCATAATCTTCTTGAAAGTAAATTGGCACAGTACAAATTTTTATGTACAATACTACGTACAGTATCGTTTGTATTCTTTGTACATACTTCCAAAACCTCTCTGCTGATTCATTTCCAATAAAAGAAATTGTTCCTGATATTAAAGAAATGTAATATAGAGGCTTGTTGTATAAGTATATTGCACAACTATTCTTCATTGCTATTCAGCTTTACCTTTGAATATCCAAAAGCTACTAAATAGATTTACAGAAAGTTGTTTATTAAATAAATCCATCAATTGTAAAAAATGACAATAAAATATCACGCTTTAAATATTTATTTTATTTGTTTATGTCACACGGTCAGTAACTTTTTATGGATTCTTGTTTTTATAATGTATTAGCTGCTAAAAGTGAAAATTGTCGATCAAACTTAGTAAAATGAAAACACCTACATCTTATTTAAGCGTTGTTAGACAGACTGAAATAGTTATGTACTTGCAATGCGGCAAAATATATCTCAGTAAACATTGGTTATCCCAAAAAATGTTTTAAATAAAAGCTGTTCGTAATTTCTTGGACATTATAATTTTATGTTCTTGCTCGTAATTATTATCAACAACGAAATGGTAGCGAAAATTGTATTTTCTCTTTAAAATTAATGTATTGAATATTATATTTAGTTTATACACGTTTCTGTCAACAATGCATAAATAAAGTTATATCAAAAATACGCTTTCACAAATTCATTTCCGTATAGGTACTGATTTAGAAAATCATCATCCCTGCATTACTTGTTTAAACAAACGAATCCATCTAGATCCATCAAATAAAAAAATAAATAATGTAAGTTTTTGATTTGATTGGCATTACAATATTGTCAACTTAATGTATTCAGCAACAAAATTGCAAATTGCCTCACTTATTAGAAAAGCCACGACCTGAAAGGTTAATGACCTCGGGAGGACTAAGTTGTACCTCGAATTGTCACATGTTAAACGGAACGGACATTAGATTTGTGATAGCTAAAATCCTAAAATCCACAGATGTCTGTTTAAAATCAAAGGGTCGCAGTAATACAACTCCCATCCTGGTGGTGTTCGTGTCGTTGGGGTTAAAGAGTGTATACAATACCCCTTTAATTGGCACTCACTCACTCATTCTCTCACTCACTCACCCTCTAACTCGCTCACTCACTCACTTACTCACTCCCTCACTCACGTACTCACCCACTCACTCACTCACTCACTCACTCATTCACTCACTCACTCACTCACTCACTCACTCACTCAGTCACTCACTCACTAACTCACTAACTCACTGAATCACTCACTTACTCACTCACTCACTCACCCACTCAATCACTCAGTCTCACTCAGTTACGCAGTAACTCTCCCAGTCACTAAGTCACTCAGTCAACCTGTCACTAAGTCACTCAGTGGCTCAGTCACTCAGTTACTCAGTCACTAAGTCACTCAGTCTCTCACTCACTCATTTATTCGCTCACGCACGTATTCTATATACAGGGTGTTGACGGTCAGGTGCGAATATAGAGATTTAACATGGTATTTCTGTTTATGCGATTTCCTGCTCTCAGATTTTACAACAAAAACTGTAGGATGCAAAGTTGTTCAGAATTAAATGTTGCATACAGAACTGTTTCTACACTTTCTATTAAGTTTTTGATTTCTTCCCAATTTTAAAATTTAGAATTTTTAAGTTTTTTATCAATAGCCATAGTTTTGAATGAAATAAGAACAAAAATGTTTTATTTATTCTGTCAAACATTTGTTTCAAAAAGTAATAACAATGGTTGTTTATAAGAACGAAGAGCATGGCTTTATTGTTAAATGTTATTATGCTGGTAATGGTTACAGAAGAGTAAGAGATTTTTTTTCCATAAAATATGTTAACAAACCAATTCCTAGTATATCAACGATTTCAAAACTTGTTAACAAATTTGAGAACACAGCTACTGTAGATGTGAATGAGGGCAATGTAGGCAATAATATTAATAACAGAAGATGTCATGACGAAGAGAATGAGGAAATAGTACTGGCTATGATAAATCAAAGTTCTTCGTAGAGCACAAGACGTATTGCGTCTGAGTGTGGTTTGCACTATTTAACAGTTTCCAAAATTAAAAAAAAAACATGATTATAAATCCTACAAGTTTGACACCCAACAAGAACGTTCTCTACTGGATTTTTAATCCAGAAACGTGTTCTGTGAAATTATACAGGAGAAATCAAATCGAGTCCGGCACTTAATTTCATCAATTTGTGTTTAGTTTAAATAATGAACCAACATTCAAAATACTCGTGCATGTGCCAAAGAAAATCCCCGATTATGTTTTGTGCAAATACCCAATATCCCCAAAAAATTAATATTTGGGCTGGAATTTTTAACTACAGAATAATAAGACATTTGAAATTGTGGGAAATTTGACTTCGGATAGTTATTTGGAACTCCTACAGAATAATGTTGGTCCTGTCTTGGAAGATGCAGTTCGTCCCATCCCGGCTCATTTTGGGTTACAAGTTAGGGAATATTTGGGCTTTGTCTTTCCTAATCGGTGAATTGGTCGAGGGAGGGGGGGAATACATTGGCCTGCAAAATCTCCGGACCTAGCTCCCTGTGATTTCTTGTGGGAACATCTTAAAAGTAACATTTTTCCAGAATACACAGGAATGTAGATACATTAAGGGAAGCAATAAATCAAGATTGTAATTTAATTACTGAGAGACAGCTAGCTAATGTAAGAGTTTCGTTTTACAACATACTTGGGTACTTCTTGGTGAGAACGGTGGCTTATTCGAATATCTATTGTAATCTGTGGATTATTTACTAGGTTATTTCTTTTTATATTCATTCGCTGTTCTATAACTATTACACCCTGAAAAATAAATGTTCTATTAAAATTAGTGAATATATTTTTTTTTAATTTTAACTAATAAGTTAGGTTGATGTTCATAAAATTATGAGAAACAGAAAGACAAGTCACAGGTATTTTTTTACAAAAAAAAATTTTTTTGAAGAAACCAAAAATTTAATAAAAAATGTAGAAACAGTTCTGTATGCAACATTTAATACGGAAAGCTTTGTACCCTGCATTTTTGTCGTAAAATGAATAGGAGAGCAGGAAATCGCATAAAACTGAAATACCATGTTAAATCCCTATGTTCGCAACTGGCCGTCAACATCCTGTATGTATGTATATATATATATATATATATATATATATATATATATATATATATATATATATATATATATATATAGCGTGTCCATCATAGTCGCGCAATTTGGTACTTGATTAAATGGAATGTAAAAAATTTCTAATACTTCCGGAGATTTTTGAAAAAAAACCGAAACTTGGCAAATCTTTTTTATTTTTTACCAGCTTTAACTTGAGAGATATTAAAAAATAAGAAGCACTTTTTGTTCTGAAAGGTGATGTGTGAATCCGACTTTTCGACTGAGATATCAACTATTATTTATATGGATCGAAAAGAAAACTACACCCTGTATATGATAGCTTAACAATTCAACCAGCCACTTGTCATTTGCTCTGTCTTCGCTGCCTTTACCTGTTTTATCAAAGCCTCGTCTTACATGAAAGTCTTTTGGAACAACGACACACAAAAATTAAATTACAAAAAAAAAATTTATAGCATGTGTTGAAATATTTGTCCACTATTTTCCATACACAAATAGTCTCGTCTAACTGTTGAGTTCATTACGTTCACAAGCATATTAGGGGTTATGCTATTAATAGCCTCATTCACTAAACCTCCTCTTCACTTTCAAAATTACGCTCATGAACATAATTTTTTTAATATCGCCACATCAAATAGTCCAAAGGAGTTAAGTCTGAAGATCGCGGACTCCACCGTACGTCGCAATGCACTTACTCGGAAACTGTTCATTCAAGTATTGTCTCACTTTCCTAGCATTATGGATCGGCGCTCCGTTTGTAATGCTTTCACGAGGAAGGCTGTCTAGTTTTTCTTCTAAATGATTTTGTAAAAAATTAGGTAACGATCGGATGTTAGCGAGCCATGATAAATAAATGGTCCTAATATGTGGGTACCCAAAATGCCCAGCCAAATATTAAAACCAATACTTGGATTCCTCCAGCATGCTTTCATCCGACCATAATACCTGAAAGGGAGAGTTAATATCTTCTTGACATTACTTAGTATAACATTCACAAAATGTCAGACGTCGGTTATCATTCTCTGGTCTGAAACTTTGACAAACTCGAAATTTAAATACCTTATACTTGGTTTCTTCAAAACAAAATGAGCAGTTGATCTTGCTACTCCGGTGTTTCTTTCAATTTTTCGTGTTGATATGGTAGGATTTTCAACAATTTACTGGAGTACAGTTAGTTGACTTTCCTCATTTATTGCCTTTTTTCTGGTTGCTGTAGGTTTTTAAATGCACTGTATTCCTTAAAATTATGAAAGAGTCTTCTGTATATAGAATAGCCAGGCTGGTTTCTCTTAGGATACTTACATTCATACATGTTTGCAGCAGTAATTTCTCTGACAAAATTTAACAAGCAACCACGTCCAACTTTTCCTGGTTTGAAAAAGAACCTCGTTCTATTATGAAAATTTTAAAAAAGAACTATACTAAACTTATTATAAACAACACTTAATACTCAAAACTACTAGTATTAAACAATAAATAACAGTAGTATATTGATGGAAACAGCATGCATATTACCTCAGCGCTTTTATGAGTATTTCAAACAAGAAACTAGAATTGAAGAATGTAAAACATGAAGGATTTGTCCATAAGTAGTTTGTGTGCAGCCGGGAAAACAACAAATATAACATATTCTTTTTAATGGTAGGTTACGATATGTAAATAACTCATGATTTAACTGGAATCATTTCTTAAGTAGTGTTTAGTCGTATTGCAATTGGAAGCAAGTAAATTCGTTATAATGCAAGCAGCAATAAAATCATTCCCGGAACGATCCAAACTCAGAAGTTCACCGTTATATATGGATACTCCACAGAGTTTCAGTAACAATATGGATAATTTAACATTGTGTTGTTGGTGCTGTCAAAATAGTGATGGTAGCAGTAGTAGTAGTAGTAATAAAAATGAAGAAAAACAGGATGATGGTTATTCTTCTAATACTGACTGGCCATCGTTTCAACATAAGGAAAAAGTGTATAAATAAGCAGCTAATGAATACTTAATCGATTGTATTTATTATAAACTATCACATGATACTCATCATGCGAAACATATGGAAATTGGGTACAGTACACACCTCAGCCTTGCACCAGTAGTGCGTATGCGGTGTGGTAACTGTGATCAAAGCATAATGTAGTGTTGGATATGACGGAATGGAATGACCTTCTAAGATGGTATTCATATGTAGAATTACAAGTTTTCCGATCCCAAGAATTTGAAATTAAAATTGACTGGTCAACCGTAAACGAAGAAGAAGATATAATCTATGATCAACATTATGAATCGCTGTATAGCAATCTTGGTATTTATTACCATTGGGAACTGTTTAAAGGATATGACAGAATTTTGAAAACTGCTATAGTAGAAAACTACAACTGCTGTTCTTGCACATTCAATGCTCATAATGTAGAGGAACTATTCAATTTAAAAGATGTAATAAGCTATAGATTGGAATTTCTGTAGTCTTACAATCTGGTGTGTTTCTATGAAAAGTTCATACAACAAGTTGACTATCGTAGTTTTCGTGAGAAAGAAATCTATGATAGTGATAATGACATTCATAAAGATTGAAGATGTTATAAATGCTAAGGGTAATATTAATTCACATATGCTTAATGGAAATATTATCGTCCTGCTCATCTAAAGTATAGCATTTACTAAATAAAGAAATATTAATAACTATGATTTGTTTTTGTGATCTCGATTTAGGCATAAATACCCTTCATTATCCATCCACGTAAATAATGTTAGCTAAGAAGCGAACGAGTGTAGGTAGTTTAGTAAATACTGTAACAAATAAACTTCCGAATTAATTGCATTTACCTGGTTACCAGTCTTGTGCTCCTGAAACAAATTTACAGAAACGACCCTCACGCGGTGACCATGGTATTAATCAATTAGATGATCCGTGTAAACTTCATGATACCAGTTACAGAGATTACCGAGATTTAGAAAGTAGACATAACGCAGACCAAATTTTAGAAGAAAAACTTTGGGAACACTTTAAATCATCAGACACAACTTTAGGTGAACTAACTGCAGTCGGTGGCACTATGAAAGCAAAGAGAAAATTAGGAATGGGATGCAAACGTCGATTCAAGCAGATTAAGAAGAAGAAGAAATCGTTATGCAATGGTGGAAATTTATTGCATTTACGAAAAATAATAGCTAAAAAAATTAAACCTAACGGAAATTTCACAGACGCAATAAAGTCGGCAAAACGTGTGGTAAAAAGTTTAGGTGGAAAGAAAAACATTGAAGTTCCTAGAGTAATTCCCTTACCTAAACAAGGAGGCTTTTACCATTTCTCATTCCGGTATTCGCAGGATTATCGGCATTCGGTGCTTTAGCAGGTGGTGCATCGGAAATTGCTAAAGCAGACACAAGCAATAAAAAAAAATTGCAAGAAGGGACATAGCGCCACAATCGTATAAAGGAAACTATCGCTATAAGCTCCATGAATAAGAAAGGTGGTACACCTTATCTAAAGCCGTACCAATCTGGTGGTGGTGCGATATACTTAAAACAGCTTCCAAAAAATTGAATAGATTACCCGAAAGACCGTTAACAGGTATTGATATAAAAAAATACAACACAAATGTGTCCTACTTCAGGGATACGTTTATGAGAGGAAGCATGCCTAAATTACCATTGAATCATGAATCTGGAATTATTATTAAATTGGACAGCACACGCAGACCTGGCATGTATTAGGTTTACTACAGAAAGCGAGATAAAAAGGTACGATATTACGATAGTTTCGGTAATCTTCGACCACCAATCGAAGTGATTAACAACTTTCGAGGTTGTATAATATATTACAATTTCATCCAAAATCAAGAATTTAATACAATTTGCGGGCGCCTATGCACACACGCACACATGCACACACGCACACACGCAGACACGCACACGCACACACGCAAACACGCACACACGCACACACGCACACACGCACACACGCACACGCTCACACACGCACACACGCACACACGGACACACTCACACTCACACTCACACTCACACTCACACCGACTCACACTCACACTCACACTCACACTCACACTCACACTCACACTAACACTCACACCCACACCCACACCCACACCCACACCACCACCCGCACCCGCACACGCGCACGCGCACGCGAACGCGCACGCACACGCACAAGCACACGCTCACGTTCACGCTCACGCTCAGGATAACGCGCAGGCGCACGCGCACGCGCACGCGCGCTCGCACTTGCACGCGCACAAACACGCGCTCGCACACGCGCACGCACACGCGCTCGCACACGCGCTTGCACACACGCTCGCGCTCGCGCTACACACGCTCTCGCGCCACGCTCGCTACCACACGCGTCTCGCACACGCTCACACGCCCGCGACACACGCTCGCACACACGTTAGCGCACGCGCTCGCGCATGACGCTCGCGCACACGCTCGCACACGCACGCGCACGCGCAGCACGCAGCGCACACACCGCACACACACACGCACACACGCACACGCACACACCGCACATGCACACGCACACACGCACACACGCACACACGCACACACGCACACACGCACACACGCACACACGCACACACGCACACGCACACACGCACACACGCACACACGCACACACGCACACGCACACACGCACACATTCACACACGCACACACGCACACACGCACACACACTCACACTCACACTCACACTCACACCCAGACTCACACTCACACTCACACTCACACACACACCCACACCCCCACCCGCACCCGCACACGCGCACGCGCACCCGAACGCGCATGCGAACGCGCACGCACACGCATACGCACACGCATACGCACAAGCACACGCACAAGCACAAGAGCACGCGGCACGCGCATGCGCACGCATACGCGTACGAGCACGCACACGCGCACTCACACGCGCTCGCACACGCGCTTGCACACGCGCTCGCGCGCTCGCGCTCGCACGCTAGCGCACACACGCTCTCGCGCGCACGCTCGCACACACACGCTCTCGCACACACGCTCCCACACACACGCCCGCGAATACACGCTCGCGTACACACGCTCGCGCACACACACTAGCGCACACGCGCTCGCGCATGCACGTTCGCGCACACACGCTCGCGCACACGCACACGCACAAGCGCATGCACACGCGCTCGCACACGCGTCGCGCACACGCGCCGCGCGCACACGTTCGCGCACACGCGCTCGAGCACGCGCGCCGCCGCGCACGCTATAACGCAAGCGCGCTCGCACACACGCACAAACGCACACACGCTAACACGCACACACGCACACACGCACACATGCACACATTCACAAACGCACACACGCACACACGCACACACGCACACACGCACACACGCACACACGCACACAAGCACACACGCACACACGCACACACGCACACACACTCACACTCACACTCACACTCACACACCAGACTCACACTCACACTCACACTCACACACCACACCCCACCCGCACCCGCACACCGCACGCACACGAACGCGCAGCGACGCACGACACGCTACGCACACGCATACGCACAAGCACGTACACGCGCACGCGGCACGCATGCGCATACGCGACAGCACGCGCACGACACGCAGCACACGCGCACGCACAGCGCAAGCAACACGCTCGGGCACAAACGCTCGCGCACACGCACGCACGCACACGCACACGCACATCACACGCACACAAGCACACGCACATACGCACACACGCACACACGCACACTCGCAAACATTCACACTCACACTCACACTCACACTCACACCCACACCCACACCCACACCCCCACCCGCACACGGTCATGCACGCGAACGCGCACGCGCATGATCACGCTCACGCTCAGGATAACGCGCACGCGCACACGCACGCGCGCTCGCACTTGCACGCGCGCAAACACGCGCTCGCACACGCGCACGCACACGCGGTCGCACACGCGCTCCCACAAACACGCCCGCGAACACACGCTCGCGTACACACGCTCGCGCACACACACTAGCGCACACGCGCTCGCGCATGCACGTTCGCGCACACACGCTCGCGCACACGCACACGCACACGCGCATGCACACGCGCTCGCACACGCGTCGCGCACACGCGTCGCGCACACACGTTCGCGCACACGCGCTCGAGCACGCGCGCCGCCGCGCACGCTATCACGCACGCGCGCTCGCGCACAGACGCACACACGCACACTCGCACAGACGCACGCACGCACACGCACAAACGCACACACGCTCACACGCACACACGCACACACGCACACATGCACACATTCACAAACGCACACACTCACACACGCACACACGCACACACGCACACACGAACACACGCACACATGCACACACGCACAAACGCACACACGCACACACACTCACACTCACACTCACACTCACACCCAGACTCACACTCACACTCACACTCTCACACACACCCACACCCCCACCCACACCCTCACCCGCACCCGCACACGCGCACGCACACGAACACGCACGCGAACGCGCACGCACACGCATACGCACACGCATACGCACAAGCACACGTACACGCACAAGCACACGTACACGCGCACGCGGCACGCGCATGCGCATGCATACGCGTACGAGCACGCGCACACACACGCACGCACACGCGCACGCACATGCGCAAGCACACAGGCGCTCGGGCACAAACGCTCGCGCACACACGCACACACGCACACAAGCACACACGCACAGGCACACACGCTCACACGCACACAAGCACACACGCACATACGCACACACGCACACACGCACACTCGCACACATTTACACTAACACTCACACTCACACTCACACCCACACCCACACCCATACCCCTACCCGCACACGCTCACGCACGCGAACGCGCACGCGCACGTTCACGCTCACGCTCAGGATAACGCGCACGCGCACGCGCGCTCGCACTTGCACGCGCACAAACACGCGCTCGCACACGCGCACGCACACGCGGTCGCACACGCGCTCCCACAAACACGCCCGCGAACACACGCTCGCGCGCACACGCTCGCACACACGCGCACGCACACGCGCACGCACACGCGTCGCGCACACACGCTCGCGCACACGCGCTCGACCACGAGAGCCGCCGCGCTCGCTCTCACGCACGCGCGCTCGCGCACTGACGCACACACGTACACCCGCACAGACGCACACACGCACATACGCACAAACGCACACACGCTCACACGCACACACGCACACACGCACACATGCACACATGCACACATTCACAAACGCACACACGCACACACGCACACACGCATACACGCACACACGCACACACGCACACACACTCACGCTCACACCCAGACTCACA
>JARFJB010002069.1:275000-292500 GCA_036346205.1 Vesta saturnalis
CAAGTTCAGCCTTAGCAGAAATACCCCTGTCAAAGCTTAGATTTATAAATGGTTCCCTAGAGAGGATGTTAGAGCGCTGTTACAGAAAAGAGTAGCGTACACTATTTTTAAAGCTGTAGTGAGGAATTTACTCGAAATAGGTACATTGTCGGTAAAAATTTTTTTGAGTTATTACAGGGGGGTCTTTGCGATATGAGAAATCTAATTAAATACAATGACCGGTATAATTATATACTGACGGTTATCGATGTATTTAGCAAGGTGGCGTGGACACGAGCTCTGAAGCTGAAAAACTACATGGTCTATAATCGACGTATTTTCGGTTATTTTTCAAAGATGCGAAAGGAAACCTCAAAGTATACATACGGATAAGCGCAAAGACTTTATTGCGAAAGTGTCCAGCAACTATTTAACAAACATATCAAATCTAATCATATAGGCAAAACTTAGCAATGCGATGCTTTCATATAGGTAAGTATCGCACTAACAATGCTGCAGTTAATGCGATAGTCGATAACCTTTACACGTTATTTCTCTCAAGGCTTTATTTCCGGTAAAACGCTTATGTAACTGACCCAGGAAGACATTATCCAATGATTTTCGCTGTATGCCCACAGGTATAGTTACTACTTTTACTTCGGTCCTTGTAATGAGTATTTGGCGGCAGTTGTTTCTAAGACTTTAGCGCTCGCAACTAGAATGGTGGGATTGATTCGCATACGTCTCACCAGTAAACTAGCAAACTAACGTCCATAATTCGCGTCTTGTAATTTGAACCCTGCGCCGCCGTTAGACTAAAGGTATTTCTTGATCGTATAAATTTAACCTTCAACTCAACACCTCGTATGAGAAACTCTTTCTGATTAAATAAAGCCTAGTGCACGTGACCAATCATCTCAACCTGTTTGCTGGTCTCTGCAACTGCTTGACGTTTCGAGAAACCGTTATTTGCAAGTCTCATATTGGTAAAATTTCGCGACGCGAGGCTTTCGGCGAAGACTGTTTCGGTGATCCCCACACCAACCCTCCCGAACATAACTGAGATTGTAAGACAGGTGTAAGGCGTCGCAACTTGTTCTGGGGACTTCGCCCCTTGCGATAGCAACTTGTTCATGGGCCGCCTTGGCGAAATATATGAATTTGTATTATAAGGGACGTTTGGATTTGTGTTTAAGTGTTTACATTCTGATTACTTATTGCGAGAAATTTGAACTTGTATTCAAATAAGGGGCCTATTGCTAACTTATAATACAAACATAGGAACATGTCTTAGGGCCTGCGCCCTCCTGTCATGGCCCCTTGGGAAATTTGAATTTGTGTCGTCATCTATTTGTGTATGGACTAATGAATGTTTTCTGCGATAAAGGTGGCACCATCTAGCGTTATATTTCTACGGCTAATCAGGGTTTGGTTTATGGCACCATCTAGTGGTATATTTTTAAACTAGCGAATGTTTTCTCCAATAGAGGCGGCGGCGCCTAGCGGTATATTTCTAGGACTAATTAGGGTTGTTTGTGATGCCATTTAGTGGCGTAAGAACTAGTTTATTAACAAAAATTGAAGGAAAGCTTAGCGTTTGAAAATATATTATTATTATAAACAATAATACATTTATTTAATCACATCCTTTATTGGTCTTCTTCGTGCGCGCGGTTATTGACCTGACCACACTCTGGTATCTTCCCTAGAGCCCGGTTTATAAATCTAAACTCCTTTTTTGGCTGAGGTATTTTTTCCTAAGACGTCTACGAAGGCTGTTTCGGCGACCCCTACTCCAAGCCTCCCCCGAAGATAACCGATTCTATCCGAAAATTGACGAGTGCGCCAGCCCACAAGACCCAAGGCCGGGAACATTCTCGTTTCTCGTGCGTTTCGCTCTTTAAAGTGTAACTGTCATCGAATGAGCATTATTATAAGGTATTCTCCTGTTTGTTAGCCAACATCAGCGGGCATTAGAGATTTTACAGGCTTGTTAATAAACTATCACAACATAGCCGTTCAAGATGATGATGGAAACGATGACGTGGATGAGCTGAATGTATCTCATATCCAAGGTGATGGTGATGATTCACAGAAGAGGAAGAAGGACGATGAGGTATAGGAGAAGGGGGAGTCTAAAAAACATGATGATAGCGACGAATCACGGTTCAAGAAGAAGAAGAAGACCAATAAATGATATATTGTTGTTTATAATAATAATATATTTTCAAACACTAAGCTTTTCTTCAATTTTTGTTAATAAACTAACTTTTCCTAACGGTGCTTAAACCTGTACTAACAATGCTGCAGCTAATGCGAAAGGGCCGTTAGACGGGTAACTATAATAAGGGTGAGATAGGCTTTCTTTTGCACTCTTGTGAGTTCAATCATACTGCTATTTTTTTAATTGAGAGCTGGCTTTGTATGATTAACTAAAATCAGTTTGGTATTTTTGAATGTGTTTGGTTGGTTTTAGCAAAGTGTAAGTTAGTCCAAACAGTATTCTTGAGCTGTAAGCTAGTTTTCGCAGATTGATTTATCTGATTGTTTGATTTGATCGAACGTGATTTGTTTGGGATTGATCTGCTTAATCGATTTGATTAATTGATTTGTATGTTTGAGAAAGAGACGATAGACACGAGGGAGAGACGAACACGACCAACCTCTATTACAGAAAACATTAATTAGTCCTTACATCACTAGATGGCACCACAAAAAACCCTAATTAGTCCTAGAAATATACCGCTAGGCGCCGCCGCCTCTATTACAGAAAACATTCGCTAGTTTAAAAATATACCACTAGTTGGAGGCACAAACCAAACCCTGATTAGTCCTAGAAATATAATACTAGATGGTGCCACCCTTATTATAAAAAATATTCATTAGTCCATACACAACTAGATGGCGACACAAATTCAAATTTCCCAACAAGAGGCCACGACAGGAGGGCGTAGACCCTAACACAGGTTCCTATGTTTATCTTATAAGTTAGCAATAGGCCCCTTATTAGAGTACAATTTCTCGCAATAAGTAATCACAATGTAAACACTTAAATACCAATTCAAATTCAAATTTCGCGCCAAGGGACCAGGGGCTAAGACCCGAAGGCAAGTTGCGAAGCCTTATGTGGCTTATAAGTTAGCATTAGGCCTCCTTATTATTATAATACAAGTTCAGATTTCCCCTCATAGATGGCGCCACAAACAAATTCGAATTTGATCTAGGGGCGAGGGCCTGAAGGTAAGTTGCTAAGCCCTACATCTCTCTTACAAGCATTATACCCCTTATTGTAATACAAATTCATATTTCCAGCCATAACCTGCATAGACTTAAATGCAAATACAATTCAGATTTTCGGCCAATCGGGCCTCGACTAGGGGCAAAGCCCCGAGAGCAAGTTGCGCAACCCTACACCTGTCTTACAAGTTAGCATTAGGTCCCTTATTATAATACAAATTCAAATTTTCCGCGAAGGGTTCCACGACAATACACGAAGGGCCATGAATAAGTTGCTATCGCGACAAGAGGCGAAAACCCCAGAACAAGTTTCGACGCCCTACACCTGTGATACAATCTCCGTTATGTTCGGGAGAGTTAGTGTAGGGATCGCCGAAACAGTCTTCACCGAAAGACTCGTGTCGCGAAATTTTACCTATATGAGACATGCAAATAACGGTTTCTCGAAACGTCAAGTACTTGCAGCGACCAGCAAACAGATTGAGATGATTGGTCACGTGCACTAGTCTTTATTTAATCAGGAAAACTTTCTGGTGTTGAGTTAAAGGTTAAATTTGTACGATCAAGAGATACCTTTAGTCTAATGGCGGCGCACGGTTCAAATTACAAGACGCGAATTATGTGCGCTAGTTTGCTAGTTTACTGGTGAGACGTATGCGAATCAATCCCACCATTCTAATTGCACGCGCTAAAGCCTTAGAAACAACTGCCACCAAATACTCTATTACAAGGACCTAAGTAAAAGTAGTAACTGTACATGTGGGCATACAGCGAAAATCATTGGATAATGTCTTCCTAGGTCAGTTACCTAAACGATGCATCCCAGGTTTTACCGCAAATAAAGCCTTGAGAGAGATAACGTGTATAGGTTATTGACTTTCGCATTAACTGCAGCATTGTTAGTGCGATTCTTACCTATATCAAGGCATACCATCGGTAAATTTTGCCTGTATGATTAGATTTGATGTTTGTTAAAGAACTGATGGACACTTTCGCAATAAATCCTTGCCCTTATCCGTCTGTATACTTTGAGGTATCTTTTCGCATATTAGAAAAATAACCGAAAATACGTCGATTATAGACCATGCAGTTTTTCAGCTTCAGAGCTCGCGTCTACGCCACCTTGCTAAATACATCGATAACCGTCAGTATATAATTATACCCGTCATTATATTTAATTAGATTTCTCATATCGCAAAGACCCCGCCTGTCATAACTCAAAAAAAATGTAACGTCCAATTGCGATATCGTACATTCACTTTTGAATAACAATTTAATTAACTGATTACGCAATACCCATTAAATGTTTTATTATTATACAGAATTTAACAGCTTATTTAAAATCAATTGTGTACGTTATCTTTGTATTGATTAGATTCTTTAATATCAGAAATAATCCAATTGTTTATTAGCTTTACAAGATAGGTAAAAATACGACCCTCACGTGGGAATATAAAAAAATGGCTGGAAAGGTATCCTAGGGCCACAAAAATCCAAGATATTAAAATTTCAAAATGTTGGTAAACACATTAATTAACACGATATCGACTGATTGCCACTTTCCAATTCATAATGAAGTTGTATAATTGTTTAATAATAAACACATATTAAGAAGCCCGTGAACAGATCCTTACAAGACTAGGACCCCTTATTTGAATACAACCCCCAGTGCATAAATAAATTAGGTCGCAATCTGTAGATGGGATTAAAAAAAATGTAATAATAATTATGCAATCTCCTTTGATAAAAACAACCCTAATTAATAACGGATTAAACCTTTTTGTTCCCAGAACACTGCATGCGCACGCATTTACATACCCTCCAGAGGATGAACTTTAAAAAATGTCTTAATACAGCCAAAAGGGTCCTAATTAGGGTGAAAATTCCATCAAGGTGTTGAAAATGGAAAAGAAACCAGAGGGGTGAAAAAATACGATCCCTACGTGAGCATATAAGAAGAATTGGGGGTTTCTCCATAAAATCCAAGATGGCGGATGGTGTCTCGCTACTACTACTACTACTACTACTAAATGTGTTTATAAAATATGAACAATCACACTGATGAATCAACAAGCAATGATCTATTTACCTAGGTAAGGCATTGTATAGGGCATCGCTATGCACAGAACAATAAACAAGTAGATGTATTCAAATAAGGACATATTCTGAAGCAACAGAGTTTAAACTGAATAAACATATCGATATGTACGGTAGAGAAATAGAACTACATCACACTCATTTATGGGTTATCGGCTATGTGCAAGTTCATTTCGCCTTCTCCACACTTCTCTATCCATCGTCAGTGTTTTCATATCAGCATATTCTCTTCCTACTTTCAGATCATCTACCATCTTCACTGTTCTTCTACCTATACTACCCACACCTTCCACTGTCCCTTCAACTACATCTTTCAACAAGCTATTCTTTCTCAATACATGAGTCATGACCAAGCCACATTTTCACCCATTTCAAAAGTCTCATACAAAGATCTTCCTGCTTCTATTCTTTCCAAAACTTGTTCGTTCCTAATCCTGTCTGACTACTTCATACCAAGTGTTCTTCTCCATATCCACATTTCCGTAGCTTCTATGCTTTTCTCATTTTTCTTTAAAACTGTCCACGTTTCACACTCGTATAACGTAACACTCCATACAAAATACTTTGCTATTCTTTTCCTTAGCTTCACATCAAACTTGCTATAAAATGTTCTACTTTTCTTTACAAACGCATCTTTGTTTCTTTCAAATGTCTCCAGTTATCGGTTATAGTGGCTCCCAGATATTTATAATTTTCTACCTTTTCCAGCATTTCACCTTTCACAAACTCTATCATATTTTCAACTTCCCGAATTCTCATAACATAACGTAATCTTCAAGCCATTCCCTTGCGGGGTTGGCAAAACAATCCCTGCTTCTTATTTATTTTTCATTCACAATCCTTCCTATCTCTGCATACCTCCTTATCTGCCACAATGTTCATACATTGTCTCTGACATGTCCTTTCATTTTTAAAACTCCTTACCTTTGTTTCTTTTATCATACATTCTACTACATTCAGCCAAGTTTTACGTGGCCTACCAGGCCCAGCCTTACCTCTAACCTCACCCACATATATTTGCTGCGTTGTTCATTCTCTCACTGTTACAGAACCAACGTAATGTACTACTTTTATACCTATCCATCATCGTCTTTTCCTCGCTACACTCCATCATTATACACTCATTCTTTATCTTATCCCATCTCGTTTTACGATATGCGCTCCTAGGGAATCCCATACACATGGTATTTACTTTTCTTTCTTGCTTTTTTTTTGACATACCCATGTCTCACTCATAAAGTACTGACGGGATAAACAAGCCATTATAGATTGTTCGTTTCGCAGATAGGCTCATGCTTTCGTTCCACACGGTTTCATGCACATTCAACTCTTTACTCACATCATCTGCATATTTCATTCTAGCACGATTATCTACTAGTTTGGCTACCCTAATTCTGGACGTATGCACTACATTTCCTTTCCTTCTCCAGACGCAATTTTACCTTAAACACACTATGATTCAAGCAAAAAGTGGTTCGATCCACACTCCGATCCGCGCATTACTTTTGTGTCTCTCACCAGGTTTCTGTCGTTCAACATACACTATGAGTTAACCATACTTTTAGATTCACGTCTTGTCCATATATGCTTATGCATATTTTTATGTTTAAACTATGTATTAGATACAAACAGGCTTCTCTCCACACATATATTACTAGGCGTCCATCATTCTCATTTACTCTTTGGTCTTCGAACTTTCCTAGAACGCGTTCAGTATGTTCTCTCCTTTCCACTTTCGATTGGCTTACATACGTTCAACACGTTCTCTACATAATTGCAGAAGTTCTCATACTCTTGGTCTCTTTCTCCGTTGACCTGTGCAATAAGAAAAATTATTCGAAACTCCATTTCCATTCTAACCCACATTACCAGCGAAGATACCATTTCGTACTGTTTAACACATCTTTTTTCTCTTTCACTTACGATCACCGCAAGTCCTTTTGCGCCATTCTCTGCAGTTTTAACTCCTGACCATAGTGCTAGGCTACCATCCTCCATGGCCACAGCACTCTTTCCTTTGCGCTTATCCTCCGATACACATAGAATATCAAGTTGTCTTTGGCACAGTACATCCGCAATTTCAAGTTCTTTGCCATGCATACCTCTAACATTCCACGAACCGACTCGCCGTTTATTCCTTGCACAGTCGTCAGCAACGGGCCTTGTCTGTTCCGCCCTTGACCGCCCCTTATACCCAGGTCGATCCGAGACAATTGTACTGTTGTCTTGAGTAATACCATAGCGGGGAGGCCGGATACTAGCCAAACCGTGCCCGGAATGATGTGGTATTTCCTACTAACGGTATCGTCCTAATACCGGAGAGTTATTTGCTACTTCCCCGACACATAAGGACGTAAAAAGTAGAAATATAGACAGAGTTAAGAAAGATATAAGTTACATAGGGTGTATACTCACTGTATGAATATAAATATATACAGGGTGTCCCATTAATATTGCGAAAAAATTCAGGGGGACTTTCCTTGACTAAAAATAAGAAAGAACGTTCCTATGAACCTATGTCCGAAAATGCTTCGTTTCGGAGATACAGGGTGTTAAAGTTTAGAGAAAATACAAGTTTTTTACTAATATCTGCAGAACCCTGATTCCGTTTTTTTTTTTTTTAATTTGTTATGTTTGTTTATAATAAAGGTAGACGTCTTCTGACGTAATTTGATTTATTTTATCCTGTCGATATTAATAAGTAAAAATATGAGACGCTACTGCCTTTTCTTAGGTTTAATTATTTTTTCTGATTATGCGATTAAAAATACAACTTTTTTGTCTCTACTTTTCTTGATATCTTGCTTCGTTTTCGAACAAAAAATTAATATCCTTTTCTGTGCACATTCCCAAGGGAAGTAGAAACAAAAAAAAAGAAATTCAATGTTTTAGTTATTTACTAATCAACTTTAACAATACAACTTTTTTATCTCTTTACTTATTTTGATATCTTACTTCGTTTTCGGGCATAAAATTAATAGCTAAAGTGTGTGATTTTAATAAGTACTTAAAGTGTGTATTTGTCAATTCTTGATTGTCAAAATGAATTACACAAATAGAAAACTTACCGCAGGGAACGGGCGACCCCGCACAGCAATAACCCCGCAATTGAGATGTATTTCATGAAATTGAGGACACTCCAACAAGTACCAGACAGATTGTTAGAAACTTAAATGGAAGCTGTTTAGTAATTTTCAGGAATTTAAAAAATAATCTTCTATACCCTTATCACATCCAACGGGTTCAGGCACTTTTAACGACTGATTTTCCTTTAAGATTAGATTTATATCGATGGATACGACAAAAAATTGGGGAAAATCCTCAATTTTTAGCACAAGCACTATTCACGGATGAATTTTTCTAGAGAAGCCATAATGAACTTCCATAATAATTATTTATGGGCGGACGAGAATCCAATTAGAAGGCCGTCATCAAGAGCAGTTTTCACGTAATGTATGCGTCGGAATTGTAGGAGACCACTTATTAGGCCCATTTTTACCACCGAGGCTTACTGGAGATGTTTAATGCGGTTTTCTTCAGAATTAATTGCCTGTACTTTTAGAAGAAATCCCATTGCTATTAAGGTTGCAAATGTATTTTATGCACGATGGTGCTCTACCACATTTAAGTTTAGTTGCAGGTGAATATTTGAACAATATGTACCCAAATCGCTGGAAGGTCGAAGAGGCACTCCCTGGCCCGACTTAAATTCGTTGGATTTTTTTCTTTGTGCTCACCTTAAACAGTTGGTTTATACGACTCCAGTGCAAACTATAGACGAATTAAGCTACCGCATTGTCGCATCCAGTGAAACAATTAGACACACAGCCGGAATATTTGAACGGATTCGCCAATCAATGTGTGGTAGGATAGATGCCTGTATTAGAGTTGGAGGTGCACATTTTCAACAAACAACTGTTGTAACGCCTGTGTATGTAAAGTATTTTTCATATCAATGCTGTTTGTTCAATATTTATCCTTATGTTTCTGTTAATATTAATTATTTAAAAAATTATTGCTTAGTGAGTTATTGTTTCTCAGCTTGTTACATTGTTTTTCCCTCAAATGTATTGTTAAAGTTGATTAGTAAATAACTAAAACATTTAATTTCTATTTTTGTTTCTACTTCCCTTAGGAATGTGCATAGAAAAGGATATTAATTTTTTGCTCGAAAACGAAGCAAGATATCAAAAAAACTAAGAGACAAAAAAATTGTATTTTTAATCGTATAATCAGAAAAAATAATGAAACCTAAGAAAAAGCAGTGGCGTCTCATATTTTTACTTATTAATATCAACTGGAGTGAGTCCCCGGACGCCGCTGGAATAGATAAAATAAATCAAATTACGTCAGAAGAGGTCTAGGGTTTTTATAAACAAACATACCAAATTTAAAAAAACAACGGAATCAGGGTTCTCCCGATATTCGTAAATTTTAACACCATGTATCTCCGAAACGAAGCATTTTCGGACATAGGTTCATAGGAACCTTCTTATTTTTAATAAAGGAACCCTGTATATATATATATATATATATATATATATATATATATATATATATATATATATATATATATATATATATATATATATATATATGTCTGTATGTAGAAACGGTTTGACATTTAGATTTCACATTTGGTGGGGTTAAAACATACATAAATACCCATATTTTGATATAAGTTTCGTTTGTTTTGTGCAACTGGTGTTTGTCAGACACAGCCATCTTAAATTTTTTTAAACTGCAACCTAGGTTGAGTTTGGTGTCATTTGACAGGTAATTGATTTAGAAATGTAGCATTTCTGTGTTCTCCACTAATTGTTATCAATTTTAGCAATTTCTAGTACTCTTTATCGCTTTTCTAATTCGAACTGATGGTAAATACTACAATACGATATTATCATAAGCTTGCTTTTCTCATGTAGAGTCGCAAGAATTGAATGGACAACAATTTGAGCAGTTATTGTGATTTTCATCAATTAAGTAACTCACTTTTCTTATTCAATTCTTTTGTTTTATTCACATGAACTATTTGTTTAATATTTTAATTTTCTTCGTTATTTTAGAATAAACAAGCTTATGATGTACCGTGCTGTATTTTAAATCGCCAAACTCAAACTAGATTGCCATTTAAAATACTCAAGATGGCTACCTCTGACAAACACCAGTCGCACAAAATAAACGAAACTCATACCAAAATATGGGTATTGATGTATTATTTAATCCCATCAAACGTCAACTCTAAATGTCAAAGCGTTTCTACATAATGTCATTTGGTGCGATTTGCACACCTATATATAACTATATATATATATATATATATATATATATATATATATATATATATATATATATATATATATATATATATATATATATATATATATATATACACACACACACACACACACACATATATATATATATATATATATATATATATATACATTTATTTTTTACTTTACGTTATGTTTGTGTATTGTTATAGAAAGGGGATTCATAGCAGTTATATAACATTAAGTAGGAACTGACCGCTTACTTTGATATTAAGCTGTACATTTTTTGTTTCTTGAATCGCGTCCGGCATGTTTTGAATTTGTATACTTCTATTACAAGTACATATTTATGATTGTGTTTGTATACCCCGCGGCACCGCGGGAAAGAATATGCGACTTTTTCTTTTCTCTATATTTTTTGTTATTGCAAAATGGTTACGTGTTTGAGTATTTGTGCTTTTGGTTTACATTACAATGATATGAGTTTTAACATTCGTTAAAAGGAACCGAATTTTTTTTCGTAGAACCTCAATGCTATAGTACCTAATCCTGCCTTTTTTTCTATAAGCCATTTTACATGTACTAACATTCCAATGGTTCGATTATTTGTTTATTATTAATTCAAATTTGGAACTTGATTTAGCAATTATTGCAATTATAAGAATGTATGTGTTTGAATTAAAACCTAGACAAAAGGAGTGGTGTTTGCTCTTTCACGCTTACCTTATGATTTTATGAGTCTTAACAAACGTACCTGACGTGGGTTTGAAAGGAAACGTAATTTCCTAGGATTTGCATAGAAATGCAACGATCATGTTTTCGCGCTTTTTTTTATTTGTGTATCTATAGTCATTGTACACGTTAAAATTCTACTAAATTAGATTAATGTTATTATTTGTTTATTAATATTCAAACGTTGGGTTATAAATTTATTCAAAAACTCGCCCTAATAGTGCACTAATGGTTGGTTTAGCTATTGTCATTTTCCTTAGCTCGCACCTATTTCACACAGGTAGAAGTCGGAGGACACTTAAAACACGTCCGTTTACTTTGACGATCAACTTACTCATTAAAATTCTCATAATCTTCATCTTTTTCTGGTTTATGACTAATCCGTATTCCTATACTATATCTTCAAGTTGTTTAATTATTATTTTTATATCTTCTGTATTTTCTGTAAACAGGAGTGTATCATCGGCAAACTGGGTAGATTCTTCTTTCTCCTACATTGATCACTTTTCCAACATTCTGAAACCCTGCACTCTGCATAAATGTTGAAAATGGTCGTAGATAAAGGACAATCTTGTCTTACACCCTTCCCAAGTCTAAACTAATCCGTTCTGTTCTTGCCACTTTCAAATCTACCTGATGCCCCGTGTACAAGTTAGTGATAAGCCTTCTATCCTTCCTGTCAACCTGTGTTTCTTTTAATATGTCCATCAGTTTGTTCCACAGAATACAATCAAATGCTTTTACGAGGTCAAAAAAACACAAACTTGGACTCTTTTCTTATTCAATATATCTTTCCCCTATTGTTCTTGTATATCCAATCGCATGTCTTGTCCCTATTCCCCTTTTAAATCCGAACTGCTCTTCAGCTACATTTTCTGCCATTTTCCTCTCAGGCCTTTTACGCAGCACTCTTAACAATATTTTGATAGCATGCCCCTACTAGATTGATATTTCTATGCTGACTGCATTTCTTTGTACCTTTCTGCTTATCCAGAGGTATCATCAGTGTCTTCAGAAAGCCTTCCAGCCATTCTCCTGAATCTTATATACTATTACATAAAGATGTTATCTCTTGCATTCCTCTTTCCTGAAGTCAGCTTCTCTACTGGAATTCCATCTACCCCAACGGCTTTCCCCTACTTCATATCTTTCATTGCTCTTTCTACTTCCGTAAGCACGTGTCACGTGTGGATAATTTGTATCATTTGTTTTTCTCTTTCCGTTTTATCGGCTTTGATGTTAAAAAGGTTGTAGATTAAAAATTAAATTGACGTGTCTTTTGCTGTAGATTTTTATTGAGCTCGTTGTAAATCCTAGCATTGTAGTTCAAACTGAATTCCGTTTCGGCCATTTAAAATGTTTCTTTGTTGGTGTTAATTTATTTGGAATTGAAATTATTGTTTTCAATGGGTTAAGATAGTTAGAGTAGAGTTTTTTAAAATTAAAAGTGTTGTGAGAAATATAAGATGTAGATATAAAGTTGTTTTTTTTCGCGTTTCGGACAACGAGAGCATATTTAGTTAAAGTGTGATGAAAGATTTCTTGTAAAAAAAAGGTTTACTGATTCACTTTTGAATAAGAGGATGGTTGCGGCTTTTCTGTAAATTTTTAAAATAACTTTTCTTAAATACATCACGTTCAACCATCGTAGAAAGCTTAATAGACATACAATGTCTTCCGTTTCAAAACAAGTTGTTGCGATATCAGTTGATAGAATAAATCTGTTTTGCGCGTATGAAGTGTTGATGGTGCAGTTTTCGAGTGAATGAGTGATGTTAAAATATGATGCAAGCCTGTGTAAGAGATGAAGTAATTACAGGAGGAAGAACGGTTTTGGCAGTTAATTAGTCAGTTTTAAGTTGGAAAGCAGTCAGTTAACATGTAATCGATGGGAGAGAGTAGAGGTTAAGACGGTAGGCTCGGAATGGCAGAAGACGGTGACACGGTGGTTTCGCTAGGTTTCGTATCCGGACCTCTCGAACTTATCGTGGGGTACACCCTTTCGCCGTGTGCGGATTTTAGAGTATTTACTGGATCCTGGAAACCTTGTGTGGATTTTACCGTGGTCTTCACGACCCTTATGGTTCCTTAAAGAGGTTAGTGTTATTGGTTAGTGCTCGCTCGATTTTAGAGAGTTTCACGCTTTATAGCGGATGTGAATATCGTAGTTTGAGTAGTTGGTGGTGCACCGAATAAAAATTTGCGCGCTTACGCATACGGCCGTTTGAAATAACAAAGTTCACTGTATATAGAACTTTTGTAAATATATTAATACCGTGAAGTGGGGTGAAATTGATAAAAAAAAATAAAATTTTTTTGAATAACCTTTTAGAACATTACTTTCTAATTTATTTCAAGTGTTTGATCACAAGTATCCTTGTTTTCCGATACAATCTTGCTGTTGCCAGAACTCAAAAATTAAATTTAAGTCATTAAAAAAGCCAGAAATTCCATGATCAATTTTATACATGAATTGGGGTGACTTTGATCACCATAATAGTGTTAGCACTAAAGTATATTGGAAGGTAATAGAGTGTGATCAATCTGACCCCGATGAAATTTCATTACTGCGTTAAGAAGTTATGAAGAATTTTAATTTTTGGGGTGAAATTGACCACCGTGGGGTGAGATTGAACATCATTTGATTTGTGCATAAATTCATTAAAAATGCAAAACATTTTAATTTTTAAAGATGTTTTAATAGCAAAGAATAAAAAATATTGAAACTACATTGCCCCAAAATACAAATTTAAAATATACTAGGTATTCTTATAACTTAAAGGAAAAACAAAAGAAACTTGTATGTTAAGGTAGGTATTTGAAGAGTCATAAACAAATATAAAAGATTAAACCATGATGAGAAGGGATATTTTTACAATTCTTTAATATCAACTGGTTTCTGAAAGATATACCTAACATTATCAGCATTGGAGTCAACAGTGGGATCTGGTAAAATCGCGATAATATCTTCAACCTCTACCGTGAACACATCATTTTCTTCAACTCTAAAAATTGCCTTAGTTTTGTCAACGGATTTCATACCCAAAACATTAAACTCATCTTCCGAAACCTCTTGTACAATAGACACATAACGATAGTTTATAGTATTCCGGAGTCCCCCACGTACCTTTACCAACAAATATGTGCCCTTTTTTATATTTTGCCGTTTAACTTCAAAATAGTCGATCTCCTCGTTATCTTCTAAAATGACATGAAGGTCTTCATTGTCATCTGAATTATCATTCGTGACTTCTGCTTCTACGTCACTATCAGAACTACTAGAATCAGAGTGTTGAGCCGTAACACTTTTTCCAGCTTCGACGACGAATTTGGTGCGCTTCTTGTTTCGACGAGTTGGTGTATTGGAAAATCTTTGATTTTTCAAATAATCGACCAGTAAATTTTGAACTGTAGCTTCTTCTGTATTTTCTCTTGGTAGTTTATCCAACACGCGGTTTTTGTTCAATGGCATGATACCTGTTGCTTCAAATGAAGAGATGAGATCTCTCTTAATGGCATTTTGCTCATTATTTTTTGACACTTTGTTATCCATTCTTATTAAGGTTGATTGCAATAAGTGAGGAAAATCTTTCTTATCAATGGAAGCTAACGTTGGAAGTGTCTTTTTCCAATCAAGTAGGACTTCACGCCAAGCCATCTTAAAAGGTCTAAAAAAGCCCGCATCCAAGGGTTGGCAGAGATGCGTGGCGTTTTTAGGTAAACAGACGAAACTAATATTATTTTCTTGACATTGTTTGATTACATCTTCAGAAAAATGAGATTCCAAATTATCGCCGATTAATACTATACGACCTTCTTGTTTTTTGCGTGCGGTAAAAAGGAGGACGAAAACCAATCTGAAAATGTTTCAGTATCCATCCATCCGTGGCTGGTTCGATTATATCGAGCACCCGCTGCACAACATCTCTGCATTCAACAGGGAGCTAATTTTGGGCCATTTTCAGTCCATTGATGCCACAACTTTTCGGCGCGGTATATAATGTAGGGAGGTAATAAGACGCCGGAGGCAGATCCACACACCATTACTGAAGTTGCCGACTTAGTAAAATTGCATACTCTCCCAGGGTACTTTACTCCACGGTGATAAATTAATTTTTTGCGTCCAGGATCGTCTAATAAATTTGTTTCGTCGTAATTGTAAATATTAGATGCAGGAACATTCTTCAATGTAACTTCTAAATGACGAAAGTATTCTATTAGTATCTCTCGGGATACATTCGCGCGTGCACGCTTAATATTAGCAGCAAGTCGTTGGGTTATCTCATCCTTGTGTCTGTTCAAAAGTGAATATACCCAATCAACACCAGGCAGGTTATCTTTGAATTTGGAAACCGAACGACCTTGAGTGTCCAGTAAATTTTTTGCCAAATGTCGTATATCTGTCAGATTAAGGGGAAATCCCCACTCACCACAAGCTGCTGTACACTTAATAATACTTTTTTCTTCGTTTTCACTAAAAACTGCTTGCCCACCGTTAGATCTAATGTGACGCCCATGGTATTTATTGTTTAAAGTACCATACGGAATTTTATATATCTTGGATGCCTTTCGTAGACTCTACCCTTCGTCCTTTATTTTTTGTAAAGCATTTTCAATTAACTGCTCATGGTAATCTCTGCACCTCCTTGCACCTAATCTTCTTTTATAGGTCCTTGGTATGTTTAATTTCTATAAAAAAATATATAGCACTTTAGCATGTTATTACAAAGTGTATCAAATTAAGGGCGTACCATTGCTAACTTCTGTCATTCTCTTTTGATCGTGTTAATCTGCGGAAAGATACTATTATTTCACTAATTTAACTTCGTAGTAATAAGAAAGATAGCAATAGTGCGCACTTAATTTGCTACACACCGTTTAATATTAGTAAATGAGAATAACTCAATCATAACGACAAATGCCACCCGAAATTATGATCAATTTAACCCCGTTCTAATGATCAATTTAACCCCAATACAACGGTCAATTCCACCCCAGGGAGCAAATATTAAAATTTCAAACAAACCGCCAATAATCGAGAGGCACAATTGATGTTATGAATTAAAAGCATGTCTATAGGTATGTGCTTGCTGGTATAAAGCAAAACAATTGAATGGATACAGAGGGGGAACACAAATTTTTTCATAGGCACAATCATATAATAAGTTACTCACCTTTTTGACACTTAATATCACAATTATAACGATATATTTATAATATTCAGCAACACAAGACCACTTCTGTGATTACTAAACAACAAGTTGTTTGTCGCTGGCGACGCGAGACGGTTGATATAACCGCGCCAAATTCATAATTATAAATTTCGGAAGTAGCGATCGAAGTCAGATCAATTTCACTACATTTCACGGTAACATTTTGTGTAAATAAAAGGATAAAGAACGCGTGAATAAAAGTAAATAATAACGTTGTGTGAATATAGGACAAGGTGTCACAGCTATTAAAGCACCTAGATCTTGATTCAGCTAGTTGCGTATCACATTCGTGAACATTTTGTAAAGTCAACGAAATTGCCATACGGGATTGTGTATCTGAGGTATGATGCGACGCCGAGATCTGTCGAACGCTGTCTTAGGGTGAAATCAACCCGAGCGACCATTTCGCTGAGCAATGGGCGAGGTTTAATTGTAGGTGTAGTCAGAAGGCAAACTTACTTTTTCCATACCTATTTGTGGTCAAATTTTATGAAAGATTGATCTATGTTAGCAGTATTTAGGTGGATAAATGACTTTTGTTGTTTCAGAGATAACTGAGTATGAAGGCTTCCCAGGGAGAACGGCAATTAAGTAATTTTCCAGATAAGGAATGAATTTTACAATTGCATTTATGTGTTAATTTAGTTTAACGGGAAATTGTTTCGATAGACGAACTACTGAAGTGTTGTTTTAAAAGTTAGTTTAAGATATAAAGCTTGGTTAGATAATTGGTTTTGTCCGCGAGTGTTTAATTTTACAATAATTAACGAAACATTTAATGCTCTTTTCTGCGTTCGTAGTTTTTTTTAATGCGACTGTTTTTGCACGTAACATAGCAGTAGGTTAAAGGAGGCTCAGGTGTGTTTTCTCGATTTTGATTATAACAATAGACTAGCGCCCAGTATTAATGACTATTTTGTACACTTAAAGTGTGACCTACCCCTATTGCGACTTTTAATAATTCGG